>LR749589.1:2306062-2333704 GCA_902729485.2 Mus minutoides | reverse complement strand
AGCCACGTGCCCAGCCCGATCATCTCCATTAATGCTGGTGTGATCTTGAAAGCCAAACAACATAATCTAAAAGTTTATCATTGTCTAATATTAGCAAGAGTTTTTGATGATGTGAAAGAGGCACCCACAGCCAGGTGTGATTGTACACATCTGGGTCCATCACTGGGGAGGCCGAGGCAAGAGAGTTATGAGTTTGAAGCCAGCCCAGGCTATATAATGAGACTCTTTCAAAAGTTCAAGGGCTGTTGATGTGGTGCAATGTAGCATGCTTACCCAACATGCACTAAGCCTTGGGCTGGGCCCATGACACTGTAATTGATAGATACATACGTACTTAAACCCATGACACTGTAATTGATAAATATATACATACATGCTTAAACCCATGACACTGTAATTGATAAATAGATACATACATACTTAAACCCATGACACTGTATTGATAATTATATACATACATGCTTAAACCCATGACACTGTAATTGATAAATAGATACATACATGCTTAAACCCATGACACTGTAATTGATAAATATATACATACATACTTAAACCCATGACACTGTAATTGATAATTATATACATACATGCTTAAACCCATGACACTGTAATTGATAAATAGATACATACATGCTTAAACCCATGACACTGTAATTGATAAATAGATACATACATGCTTAAACCCATGACACTGTATTGATAAATATATACATACATGCTTAAACCCATGACACTGTAATTGATAAATAGATACATACATGCTTAAATGTTGAGCCAGAAATCCATGGTGATAACTTCTTACCTTATTCTTCATAGTGATGAAGAAACTCTTAAGAAAAACAAACAGAAATCATCTTGGAGATTTTCATATGAAAGTTACCCCTGGCTCTCTGCTGCTTACAGGATCTAATGGATCTCAGTATGCTGCTTAAAGTCAGGGGTCCCAGACTGTCAACTTAGTTGTCTATCTTGCACAGTGCATATGGTCTATCCAGTGTATTCATGCTATCTGTGAGATCTAGTGACTGCCAGCAGCTCCAGTAAAAGGGGGAGTTTCTCATAACCAGAAAGTAAAGGGATTTTCTCTTCCTCCCACGGTGCTGGGGATTGAACCCAGGGCCTCATTCAGACTACACATGTGCTCCACTACTTAGCTATACCCTCATCCCCTAGATTTATTTATTAAAAATTTGAGCCACATTTTTGTATACGTGGAGTTTGTTTTGTTTTGTTTTGGTTTAGTTTTTTTAAGACAGGGTCTCACTATATAGCCCTGGTGGCTGGCTTGGAACTTGCTATATAGACTAAGTTGGACTTGAAGTTATGAAAATAATGTCTTCCTCTGCTTCGCTGGGTACTGGCAATGTGGGTATGCACTACCATGCCCAGCCAGCTAAATCAGCTTTTTACCAGCTGGTCTGAGGAAAGATTTATGTATCTCTTTCCTCTAGACTATTTCCTGGTTGGCCTTTTATTTTAAATAGGTCTGAAGGTGTAGATAGATTAGCTTCAAAGCCTATCTTTTGGATTGTCTTTAGGTCAGCATAATGTAGAGATGACATATTCCGCATAGAGCAGTATCTGTGATACACACATGCTTTAGTATAATGTATGGTACAGCATTTTATCCTAATCTCTTGATGTCACATCGTACTAAAGGATAGAAAACATCCCGTATAATCGAAAGGAAGTTACTTGGGATGTAAAGAACTGTGTAGTCTTTTCCTTCAAAACATAGCTAATCTTGGGGTGACGGCTCAGCAGCTAGCCTTTGCTGTTTTGCAGAGGACCTGGTTTCGGTTCCCAGCACCCACATGGCAGCTAACACACACCTGTAACTTCAGTACTAGAGAGATCTAACACTCTTCTTCAGGCTACCACGGGATCTTGCATGCATCTAGTGTGAATGAACTCATACAGGTGTGCACACACACTCATAAAAATTATCTTCACAAAATAGGTAGAAGAGTAACTGGCTTGAGTGTTAACACCCATGTCACTTGTTACAAACGTGTCTCAGAGTCTCTCTCTTTGCTTATTTAGGCCTGTCTCCTCCCTCCTACACATTCCCAGCTCCCACCGCTGTGATTCCTACCGAAGCTGCCATTTATCAGCCTTCTCTGCTCTTGAATCCACGGGCACTGCAGCCCTCCACTGCATACTACCCGGCAGGCACTCAGCTCTTCATGAACTACACAGCCTACTATCCCAGGTAAGGTTATACAGGAAGTGACAAGGGACGGAAACAAAGGACGCCTTTGATAACCAGTGCCTCAACTCACAAAAGAATATTGTTTACCTTGTTGAAGGTTAGCATGGCAGGCTACAGCTTAGGTCATATCTCTGACCAAATAGGTTACGACAGATTGGACGAGGTTTGTTTGTGTGTTTGTCTCTCTTTTATTTTGCTGTATGTGGTGAGCATAGTCTTTATATTGCACGTGAGCTCGGCTCTCCCCCTCCACTTTCTTGTAGTGGATTGCAAGCGGTAGCTCTTTTTTCCTTAAGGTCGGATGGTACCAACAGGGGAGATGAATCACAAAACTGAATTATTATGGAACAGTTGTATTATTCCATAACAAATATAATTTATTTGGGGCCTTAAATTTTCCAAGGCATGTATTCTTTACTCCTTAAATACTTTCTATAAACAAATCCATAATGGAATTAATTATTTTCCTGGGATCCACTCATTTTGTCTTTGTCTTATTTTGGTTGCTGTTTCAGGGAGGTTGCACTGGATGAGGGAAAGAGTGTGTATTGGGGAGGGTGAACTTTATCTTAACGTCTGTTCTTTGGTCATTTGCCTGGGTTTCTTTCCTTTTGTCCTTTTTCCCCTCCAGGGTCTTCTTTGTACCCCTTGCTGTCTTTCTGGTCACCATTAGCACTAACCCTGCTTCTGCTTCCCAAGTGCTGGGATTACAGCTGTGTGCTACCATGCCAAACCCATATTTCCTTAAAACTGCACTTATTGATGTGTGTGTATGTGTGTGTGTGGGGTGTATGAGTGTGTACTACATGCGCGCACGTGCACACACACACACACACACACACACACACACGAGAAAGCTAGACCAGCTTGGAGACTCCACTGTATGGGGTCCCAAGGATGGTACAAAAGTTGTCTATCTTGGATCTTCTAAAATGATGTAATTGGTGGAAATTTTGGGAGTCCCTTTCATATATCTGCTTGTGATTCTAACTTGGTTGTTAATTTTGATCTCACTTTTAAAGTGTTTCAGTACCTTTGTTTATACAACAATCCACTTTCTCTATTCATACAAAACTTGACTTTGTAAAGCAGTTGGGTGCATTACAGAAGCAAAACAGTTTATAGCAGGGTTTATTTTTTATCCCAAGGTCTTTAAGACTGAAAATTTGAGATTATTTACATATTTGTAAGGAGGCTTTTAACAGATGGCCTAAAGCTAACTTGTTATATCCCTGCTTTTACACCTATTTCCTCTTCCAGTGGGGAACCAGAATGTTAGGGTCAATCATGGGTGCTAATGAGGAGTTTGAAAAACACTTTGTGCTATTGAAAACCTGCTGGGGAATAAGAATAGTAATCAAGCCGGGGGTTGCCAGGTGGGTGTCATCTAGTAAGGCCCAGAAAGGGGCTTGGGTTGGGTGCTTGTGGTACATTGCTTACCTCTTGTGCATAAGACTATATTTGTCCTCCTGTACTTGTTTGAGTACTGAGGTGAGCTGACCTGTAGACTGTATACAAACACTTATCAATGGAGGGTTCTTTAGTGAGATGTATGCCTCTTTTTGCCTTCAAAATGTCAGCATGGAAAGATATTGACCCTGAAGGCGGTTCTTCTGCCTCAGTGGGTATCCATAGCAAGCATGCCGTTACTGACTCCATGCCTGGGCCCTGTTAGGATAAAACATGTCTTAGAAAGGCAAAGACAAGATCTAACGTTTATGGCTGACTCCTTCCTTACTAGGGTGGCTTTGATGTCTCCTCCATCCTTCTGCCCTTATCTCCTGAATGCAGGGATTACTGGTTTGTAGCACCAAGTCTATTTTTCATGGCCTAGCAAAACAAACAAACAAAAAGACCTTCCTAATTTTGAGCATAGGATTTTATTCTCAGATAACAACCTAGCGTTGCAAAACACCCTGTTTTAAGTCAGAAAGTCCATCGCTTGGCTCTAGACTCAGTATTATGGTAACTATATTTTGAGTTTTATTGTTGTTTTTATAATCTTGGCATAACGAGTAAACTTAGGTTTAGTTACCTAACATTTTCAGTGGTAACTTTGCTGCTTAGGTGAAATAGATTCTTGGAAGAGTTCCTTATACATATATGTTGGTTAGTTGTTTTCTGTGGATGATAGATGCTTGCTCCATTATTGACAATGTACACATGAGTTAATATTCATACAATTAAAAGTCCAAATCATGGACTGGGCTTGATAGCACATGCCTTTAATCAGGAGGCAGTGGCACGTGGATCTCTTGAGTTCAAGGCCAGCCAACATTACTGTAGATGTTCCCAGGCAGCCAGGGCTACACAGAAACCCTGTCTAAAACTACAAAACAAAACAAAAATGTATAAAACATAAAGATAGAATGAAGGAAAACCTTGGCACCCAAAAGGAGGGCTAACAGGAGTTGTGGATCCAGAGAGCTAGTGGTGCGTTTAGTGCTGAAGTGTTTATTGCTTTGGGGATTGTGGATTTCAGATGAGAATTTCAAGTTCAAATGGGGAATCTTGACATGAACATTGGCTCCAGGCTTCCTACCAGCAATGCTACAAGCAGTATTTCCTGTTGGTTTCCACACATGCGCTCGCTGTCAGTCACTGAGGATGCAGAGGTGATTATGCAAGCAGGCCTTCTCAGAGCACTTCTTATGCATTCCCTTTCTTTGTATCGGGATGCTGCGTCCCACCAGGATGCAGAGTTTGCCTTTGGTCCCATTTCTCTAACAAGGACTACTTAAAGCTTCTCTTTGGAGATGCATGACAAGTTGGGCCTGGGGTTCGCTCACTGCTAGAGTGATTGTCCAGTGTGTTGAAAGCCCTGGTACCTTCATAGGCGTTGCATAAACCAAGCATGGTTGTGCATCTCCCATCCCAGCACTCAGGGGAGACACAGAGATCCATAATGAGTTTAAGGTCAGCCTAGCATTTTTAACACTGTTTCCCCAAAACAGTGATATTGGAGGGATTCGGGGGCAGGGGGAGGGGCGGGTGGGGGATATTCCTGTTGAACCTGACAACCAGAGTTGTTCCCCGTGGTGGATGGAAAGAGAGAACCAACTCCCCCAAACTGACTTACCCATGCCCTGAGGTGTGCATGGCTGCATATATGTGCAGACACAAATACACACATGTATTAAATGTTGTTGAGAGAGTAATAAGAAACTCTCAAATCAGGACTATTGCCACCGATGATGGTCTTTAATTTTAGAAAGTTATCTGGTAGAGCTATTGTTAGCAACATTTTGCATTTTGTAATGATGAAGTAAAGGCAGACAATGTGAAGCCACCTCTCTCTCATACATACATACATACACACACATACACACACACAGGCGTGCACACGCGCCCCATACTGAAATGTTGCCTGCTTGATCTTGTACATAACTTCCACAGGCGGCCACACTGCTGTGAGCTCAGATGGCAGCTGCCCCGTCATGTCCAGAAGGCACTGTTAGTTCCTGTCCTCCCTCCCCTCCCCAAAATCCAGCTTTTAAACTTTTCCCTCGTGTGATGGTTCCCGAGCCTTAGTGTGCGTGCGTGTGTGTGTGTGTGTGTGTGTGTGTGTGTGTGTGTGTGTGTGTGATCTAGACATCCCATTTGTGGCCGCACACTCCACTCTCTGCATCCTGACCATCTTTGAGTTCCTACATTAACTTCCATATGCAGAAACTTCTGCTTACGGTACCCACTATCTGCAGAACCTTGTCTGAAGAGGAAGGATCCTGTGGCCTGTGCTCTTGGTACACACACACACACACACACACACACACACACACACACACACACACAGCTGTGGTGATGTGGTTTCCAGAATGAGAGCCTGTGGTTTCCTGTTTAGTTTGTCATTCAGGCCTCTCCTCCAGGATTTGTCACACATTTGAAGCGCAGTCTCTTTTTCCAGCTGCCCTTACGTGGAAGGAAGCACCTTCTATGGTGTTACTCTAGTGTTAACTCTGGCACCACCGTTTGGTCTTTGGTCTTTCTTAGCCCATTTCCTTCTTTCTAGGTAGAAGTGAAATGACTATTAGTATACATGAGAACTGATAAGTGATGCTCTAGGCTGGAGTTGGAGCGTGGTGTGGGAAGATGATAGGTGTGTTCCTCATCTGCTCTGCTACTCTCTAGCCTCCTGTGATAGCATCTCTAGTAAGTACAATAGATTCACACTCCTTTTCTATCATATAGCAGGCAACTGTAAAGACTTGCATTTAAATATTTGTGTAGATCCAGACTCCTCCCCATTCCCCCTCCCAGCCCATTGGTGTAGATGTACATATGCACTTATGTCCTTTTGTACATATATGATGGCCAGAGATGCATGCTGGGTGTCGTCCTCACGTTCACCTTATAATTGTGAGACGAGGGCTCTTGGTGACTGCAGCTTGCCAATTCATCCAGCAGGCTCCAGGATCCCACCTGGTGGCGCTGCCTCCCCTATACTGGGATGACAGATGTGCATTGATATGTCTGTCTCTCTATGTGGGTGTTGGTGGTTGAACTCGCTTGTCTTGCTTACTGGCAAGCATCTCATTGGTTGTGGTATCTTGTGAGCACAGTGTCGTTACTTGTTCTGAGGAATGTATAGAAGAGTGCGTGTGTGTGTGTGTGTGTGTGTGTGTGTGTGTGTGCGTGCGTGTGTGTGCATGTATATCTGTATGTGCGTGTACGCAAGTTCTTCTATGTCTTTTTAACTTCAATTTTTGGTGTCAAATTTAACCGTAGGTACACAGCTTCATTTTTTAAAAAATATTTTTCACTTTCTTTCTTTTTTTGGTTTTTTGAGACAAGGTTTCTCTGTGTAGCCCTGGCTGTCCTGGAACTCACTCTGTAGACCAGGCTGGCCTCAAACTCAGAAATCGGCCTGGCTCTGCCTCCTGAGTACTGGGATTAAAGGAGTGTGCCACCACGCCCGGCTTATTTTTCACTTTCATATTTAGGTAAGTAACTCAGTTTGAGTTAGCTCTTTTATTTAAACCTTTTAATGGTTTAAGCCTTTTATTTAAACCTTTTAATGGTTTAAGCCTTTTATTTAAACCTTTTATGGTCTCTGAGTACAGGCATCTGTGCTGGCTTTGTGCTCCTTTACACGGACCCTGGGGATTGAGTCATCTTGCAGGTACATAAACCTAAGTTGGCTTTGCTTTGCTTTTTGCTTTTGTTTTTTGTTTTTTTGTTTTTTTGTTTTTTGGTAGGAATTTAGGTAGGAGTCAAAGTCTATTATTTTTGGATATTTTATTTCATGACCACTTAACAAACTGAACTTACTAGTTTTGTTTTAGTGTATTTAAATTTGTATGTGGTTGGACAATACAGGCCTTTAAATCCCTGCCCTTGGGTGGCTGAAGCAGGTGGATCTCTGAGTTCTATTAGGCCAACCTAGGCTACAGAGCGAGTTCCAGGATAGCTAGGGCTACACAAAGAAAAAAAAATATGTTTGCATAGAGCACACATGTAGAGGTTAGGGACAATCTTGGGTGTTTTAAAGTGACCTTTATATTTGAGGCAAGTCTAGTTGGCCTTCAAGCTTCCAGGGCTCCATCTTCTTTTCCTGTCTCACTACCACAGAGATACCTGCAAACACGCCCACATCCAGCCTTTTACATGCGTTGTGGTGATTTGAACCTGGGTCCTCACACTTGTAGTGCAAAGACCTTACCTCTTGAGCTCTGCTGTTGTTTTTAATTGTGGTTCTGGGTATCCCACTGAAGTTCTCAGGCAAGTTAAGCACACACTCTACCACTGAGCTACACTGAAACGCTAATGCCTGTAGTCCTGACACTCAAAAGGTTGAGGCAAAAGGCTTGCTGGGGTATTTACTACACTTGATCTTAGCTAGAAAATACGGATTATACTGGGTCAGCTTTTTAGCCGGTTGCAATTTTCATGGTGCTTTTGTGAGTTGAATTGTTGCCATTGTTGGGTTAAATTTTGTTTCAATAATTGCTACCTCAAGAACTGAATATAATTGTCCTTTATAATGTTAAATGTCACCCTCCACATTTGTATGGGTTTCAGGGACAGAATTCGTATCAACAGGTTTATGCAGTGAGTATATTTGCCCTTTGTTCCACCTCACCAGCTCTTGCATTGACTACTTGGTTTTTA
The DNA here is from genome assembly GCA_902729485.2 of Mus minutoides. Lineage (NCBI taxonomy): Eukaryota > Metazoa > Chordata > Mammalia > Rodentia > Muridae > Mus > Mus minutoides. The sequence goes on along the minus strand of LR749589.1, from coordinate 2,325,384 downwards.
GTTTAATTAGCTCTGCTATAGTTAAGTTTTTAATTCCATCTGCATTCATTGGATGTTGACCTGGGTGTGGATATGTATGTTCCGTTTTGAAGAGTAGAGGTCAGTAGACAGACAGTTCTTTCCCTCTATGTGGGTTTCAGGGATCAAGCTTGGGTTTCAGACTCAACAGTAGGTGCTTCTACCTGCTAAGCTGCCACACTGGCTTCTTATCTGCTGTCTGTCTGTCTGTCCGTCTGTCTAGTTTGAAGGTAACCAAGGCTCTATACATAATTTATAGAGGATCTTTAGACAAAAGCAATGAAATATGAAAGGAAAGTATATGAAAATAAGTCTGTTAGGGAAGGGACAAGACATTCATGTCTTTCATAGAAGAGTCTGGTGGGTACTATTGAAACATACAGAGAGCTTCATGGCCTTTGCATATTAGACTCACATCAGATATCTGGTATGTATAGATACTTTTTTTTTTTTTTTTTTTTTTCTCGAGACAGGGTTTCTCTGTATAGCCCTGGCTGTCCAGGCTGGCCTCGAACTCAGAAATCCACCTGCCTCTGCCTCTGTCTCCCAAGTGCTGGGATCAAAGGCGTGCGCCACCACCGCCCGGCTGTATAGATGCTTGATGAATGCTAATCTAAATATGAAGAAATCATGAAACTTGAGAAGGCAGAGTGGATTTGCTCATGAGTTAAGAGCACTTATTCTTTGAAAGACCAAGGTTCAATTCCTAGCATCGACATGGAAGCACTCAGTGCTTCCTCAGGCACCAGACATACGTGCAGGCAAAGCACTCAGAGGAATAAAATAAATCTTGAAAAACAAAGCAAAACAATAAGGCTGAGTGGTGGTGTGTGCCTTAAGCCCTAGCACCTGGGAGACAGAGACTGGTGTATCTCTGAATTTGAGGTCAGTGTGGTCTATGGAGTGAGTTCCAGGACATCCGGAGCTACATGGAAGAAAAACCATCTAACAAAACAAAAAGGAGAAATTGGTGTGGTCTTTCTAGTTTGACAAAGTGCTAACTGGTATTGTTTTCAGTAGGGGATTATTTAATTTTAAGTTTTTTCTCACCTCTGTTAAGATGCAGGCGTTGTTAGCTTGCGGTCAGTTGAGCGCACACCCTGTTTCTAGTGTTGGTTGCACAAGCCTTTTAAGCGGTGATTTCCACTTTGTTTTTCATTGGAATCACTTGGGTTGCTTTTAAATGTATTGGCGCGGGGATGTAACATTTGGCTTTCTTGAGTCTTTGATTTTTGATCTGGAGGGGAGGGGGGAGCTCAGGCAGGTTTTTAGCAGGAAAGTGAAAGGTCTTCCCAGCTGTTTCAAACTTGTCACATGGTTGAGGACTTCTGATTTAGAGACTGAAGGGTTTGGTGCTGGCTGCCCAGTGCTGTTTTCAGGCTTCTATTACTTACTAAATGATAAAGAGAATAAGATAATGTCATAGAATCTTAATGAATATGTTAAATCATACTCAAGAGCATTGCTGTGAAGCTGAAGGTGTTGATCATCCCTGTTTAACAATGAAAGGATTCTGGGCTAAGTAACATAGTCCATGGGCTAGAGACACAACTGTCTATTTGTTACAATTATATAGAGTGGATACTCTGAAATGGTACAGTTACTTCTGGGAAGATGACTAGAAGCTCATAATCTAAAGTTGAAATAAGTATTTCTTCTTAAGTTTAGGATTGGGTTAAAAAATGTTCTGTGCATATTTCAAATTGTAATGATCTAGCTGTCATAGAAAACTGGTTGGCTGACTGATAAGCTAATTAATGAGACTGATGTGGAAGTTGCTAGAGATACCACAGGAGTTAGGCCACCATGGGTTTTGTGCTTCTTGGAGGAAATTGCTACAGTAACACCTGGAGGCTTCCTCAGTTCCTGGGTGTTAATGGTGATGAGTTCAGCTTGCTGTCTTCTTAACCTCTTGTGTTGGCAGTTGCCCTGGTGTGCTCTGCTGTGTTGTTCTTGGGCGTCATTGTTCCTCTGCACATTGTTAGAGCCATTGGTTCTTGGGTGTTCACTTTTGACACTTTTGATCTCTGGCTGTGGTTCCTATTAGTCCTTTTTAGCCTTTCTCTTCTTCATGCTTTAATATTCCTGAAACCTGGCTCACTAACCGTCAGTGGTCTGGGCTTTGGAAGTGGCTGAGTGACTTGAAAAGGTCTTCCTTCCTCTCCCTTTGAGAACCTTAGAGATTGGGGAAAGTCCTGCATCTAACAGCATGGCACCGACCCACTACCTCTCCTTTGGCTGCTGTGGAAGTGTGAGACAGAACTCTGGCATCCTTCTGTCTTAAGAAAAGTAGCTCAGTAAAGCGTAAGAAACAAACTTTCAAAAAGTCAGTGTCTTAAGCCATGTGTTTTAGAGTAAACATTCAACACTGTGTGTTCCTGTTGGTTCATTGTGCTTTCTCTCCCTTTAGCCCCCCAGGTTCGCCTAATAGTCTTGGCTACTTCCCTACAGCTGCTAATCTTAGCAGTGTCCCGCCCCAGCCTGGCACCGTGGTCAGAATGCAGGGCCTGACCTACAATACTGGAGTTAAGGAAATTCTTAACTTCTTCCAAGGTTACCAGGTCAGTAGCTTGAAGAAGAAAAATCCTCAGTGCCCTATTCCTGAAGTCCGTTTGCCAAAAAGAATGCAGCTAGGAAAGACACTGGTTCTCTAAACTCAGCACGTGTGTCTGTGCTGGTGGACGCACCTCCAGGATCATCTTCTTGACAGGATTAGGGCTTTTCCTGTGGTGTCATAGTTCCTGCTACGTCTTCACCATCTCTGTATCTGTCAGGGCAGGCAGCAGGACAAGGGCTTTCATGAAGAGCAGCACTAAGGGTGTATTTTCCTTGAAATGGTCTGTTAACTTTGACTTATAAAATAAGCTGGGTATAGTATTATAGGAAAAGGCAGGAAGACCTCTGAGTTCAAGGCCAGCCTAGGCCATAAAGTGAAACACTGTCTCAAAAAAGAAAAAAGTAGATGAAGTAAAATAGTGGAGCTCAAGAAATGGCTCTCCTGCTTGTGATAGCTGTGCTTCCTGCTCTTGTAGAGGGCACTGGGGCAGTTCCCGGAACCCACATGGCCAGCTCACAACCATCAGTAACTCCAGCTCCAGAGAGTCAGTGCTCTCTTCTGGCTTCAAGGGGCATCAGGCATGCGTATGTATATTTACGTATATACAAGCATGCAGGCAAAATATTCATACACATAAAGTAAGTTTGTTTTGTTTCTTAGACTTACTAAGTAGCTTTGGCTGTCCTGGAACTCACTGTATAGAGCAGGTTCAGACTCAGAAACCTGCCTGCCTCTGCCTCCAAAGTGCTGGGATTCAAAATAAGCACCTCACATCCACCTTAATTTTATCTTATTTTCCAGACAGGCGGTGGTGGTGAGTTCCTTTAATCCCAGCACTAGCGAGGCAGGGGTGAGTGGATTTCTGAGTTCAAGGCCAGCCTTGTTCTACAGAGCTAGTTCCTGAGTAGCCAGGGCCTCGCAGAGAAACCATGTCTGAAGAAACAAGGGAGGGGGGCACTTATCCCCAGACTTTGTGAGCTGAATTTGATCTCTGGGAAAGTCACATGATGGAAAGAGAGAACTCATTCATGAAGGTTGTCCTCTGACTTCACTCCCAGCATAAGCACACCCGCAACACACACACACACACACACACACACACACACACATGCACACACACAAATAAATGAAGGTAATTTTAATTTTTTTTAAATAAAGGAGTGGTAAGGATATCCGTTAGTGTTTCCAGTCTCCAGTACTTCAGATGATTAGAGTAAATAAATAGGAACATTTAAGCACGGGCTGTCCCGTTGAGTATTTAAAAACCAGAAAGCCTCTTTTAATTGCACCAGGAAAAATAAAGATGAAAAACCTGCCTAACCTTGGAGATGAAAATAAGACACCCCACCGAACAGGCTCGTTCTGATTCTTGGCCTGGGATGGGTTCTTGTCCTCCATGAAATGACCTAGTTTTTCTGCCTTTGCTTTCATCTTGGTTTGTTTTGTTTGTTTGTTTGTTTTGCCTCCTGCATGTATCCATCACAAGAATAGGCTTTCCTTGGTGATAGATTTGTAACAGTGAATATTAGCATTTCTTTTTGGTTCATCTGAGCAAACCCCAGTCCTTCTTTTTTTTTTTTTTGAGACAAGGTTTCTCTGTACAGCCCTGGCTGTCCTGGAACTCATTTTGTAGACCAGGCTGGCCTCGAACTCAGAAATCCGCCTGCCTCTGCCTCCCGAGTGCTGGACCCCAGTCCTTCTTAAAGTCATTTGATTAAGTCAAGTTTTTTCTTCCTATAAAGTCTAAAAACAAGTAACTTGTAGTCTCTTACTGGCCTATGAGCAAAAGCGGTCCTCCTACCCCCTCGAGCTGAAATTAGCTTGAGTCTTCAGAAGAGCGCAGTCCTGAGATGCCTCTGAGCATGTGCAGCACAGCGTGGGCAAGCCCTGTCTACGAGACTGAGACTGTTCCGTGTCTGTGACTCGGGGATGGTGTGCTCTTAGGTAAAACTGTGTCTGATTAGATAGATCTCTGACCACCACCCTAGCCATTATTGTCTTAAGGACTTTCAACATGCAAGAAATATTTTCCATTAGTTGGGAAGTTGGACTGAAGAAAAGTCCAGTACTGAAGTCACATTTTCCTTCTTAGTTTACACGTTCTTCCGAAGATGGGTACTCAGTTCTCATGGGTCAGTAGCTCATTACTCTTTTCCAGGTGATTATTCAGCTGCTGGAGGAAATGAAAAATGTTAAAGGTTACCTTAGATACCTCCTTTTTCTCTGATTAAACTATACAGTTTTACTGGAGTTGGATTGAAAAGGTTACTTAGACTTTTATATTTTCCCATTGTAGAGACTCAGAGAAGTTTTCAAGTTTAATAGTCAGCTGGGCTTAATGGTTTAGCTTGGTTCCACCAATTTCATTTACTTTCATACTAAATAAAGTGAAGCAGTCCTACACATACATAATGAGATTAACCAAAATTAATCTTATGGACGAAGTACCATGGTTGGCAATTGTAGGTTCTTATTTCCCCTCAGACACATAATCAGGATCATTCTAGATTTATGATGAACTGCCTGACACAGGACTGACAACATGGCTCGAGGGTTTATAGCCTGACTGCCTGAGCCCATGTGGTGAGAGAGAACCAGATTGTCCTCTGACCTCCAAATGTCTGATACATCATATGGGCATGTGTTTAAAGTCTAAAAGTCTGACATGCTTCAAAAATGGGATAAAATGATAAAATTTATTCCAAATAACTCTTGCGTAGTTCCTAGATTCATTCTTGGTTAGAGTTGTCTGACGAGAAGCACAATGCTGGTACATTATTTCTTCTATTTATGAATTTTATTTTGGAAGTGTTTAGTATTTTTATTTTTTCTTGCATTAGTTTGAGATACATTCTTACATAGTTCATACATCCTGCTGACCTCCATAGCACTATAGAGATTAGGCTCACCTTCCACATGCCACGGTCTCCTGCCTCTGCTTCCCAAGCGCACCACACTTGTGGCAAGCATTAGAATTTAAACTGATCAGTGAATCAGGATTGTATGGAGACCTCAGTCACGCAAACCTGCAGCCCAGTGTGTGCTTTACAGGTACTTGCCTTAGTATTTCAAGCAGTGAGGCACGCATTCAAATAAATCTATATTTAACATAGTTTTTTCTTTTTTTCCTACTGTCTTTTTAAAACTGCACATTCCCTTATTTATTGTTAGCCCTTCTGCTGTTCAAGGGACAGATGTCTCCTTGGGGGTCCTAGATTCCTTAGATTTGGTGGTAAAATCTGCAGATGACTTCTTAAGAATTATTCCCTTGAGTACAATCTGTTTATCTCCCCCACCCCTCTTTCTGTCAGGATTTAGTATGCAGCCCTGGCTGGCCTGGAACTCCACTATGTAAAGACCCACATCCTTCTCCCTCCCAAGTGCTGAGATGAAGATGTGCACCACCACCACCAAACTACTATTGTTAATCTTAATGACTTCTCTTAATTTTATCTCTGGCACTTTCTGATGCATTTTATATGCTTATGTTTACATTGATATACTTAAGCAAATATCTAAGAAATAATTATTTATATAAATGAAATTTGCCAGTGATGTCCAATCTTTTAAACAAATATGAAACTTGGCTGTCATAATAGCAAATACCATTTTAGAAACACATTCTCTTAGTTGGGTCTGGTTGTGTACACCTTTAATCCTAGCATTCGGAGGTAGAGGCAGAAGCAGACAGATCTCTGAATTTGAGGTCAGTCTGGTCTACATAGTGAGTTTAACAGGACAACCAGAACTACCTAGTGAGACCCTGTCTTGATAAGAACAGGAAGGGGGGGCATAATCTTTAAAGAATTTAGATATATTCCCCTCTTTACTTCAGCAACATTTCTCTCAAAACGGTTGCAACTTTGTGAATTTCCTCTTTATAGGAATGGGGGATCCCAAGCTTAGAAAGAGCAAGGATTTTTTGAGTGGGGAGAAATCTGATGGGCAAAGTACAATATAGGTCATAGGGTTCTCCTATCAAACCTGTTGTGGCTGGATATAGTGGCACACATTGTTATCCCAGGGCTCAGGCAGGAAGTTTGAGGCTAGCATAGGGTATGTCACAAGAAAAAATGCAAAGAAGCAGAATGGACACACAGCTCTGAGGATGGAGTGCTTGCCTAACAAGTTTCAGCCCCAGCAGCTCATTAAACCAACATGGTAGCACGCGCCCATAATCTCAACACTTGAAAATAGAGGCAGGAGTTATCAGAAGTTCAGGGTCATCCTAGGCCTATCATATGGAGAACCCCCTTTCTGAACTGAAGGAAATTCGCTGTGGAAGAAGGGGAAGGGAGCAGGGTTTCTGAGAGCACTTGGCCGTGTGAGGATTGTTTTGGTCAATAAAGTGGAGACACTTTATATGGTGGGTTGCTGATCCTGGTGGCTCTTGGGAGTCCTTAGGTACCTTAAATAAATGTTTGTTTGCTCTTTTCGTCAGCAGCGACTTTCCATGCCTTGGGCTGTCGCCACATACTGGCCTTCCTCTTCAACAGTCTGTCTTTGTGTCTTTTGATGACTCATAGAAAAATTTTTATTTAGTATTCAAGTGAGAGGACTTATTTCAGCAGTTTTATCTCTAGTCTAAAACAATTGTAAATTTACTGGTTTTAGGGGTTTAATGTATAATGCCTGTGATTGGTGCACAAATAAGTAATATCTGTCATACCTGAAGTTTACTATTAAGAGATCAGGTTCTGGGCTGGAGAGATGGCTCAGCAGTTCAAAGCACTGGCTGGTCTTCCCGGGGTCCTGAGTTTAATTCTCAGCACCCACCTAGTGGCTCAAAACTATCTATGGGATCCAATGGCCTCTCTTCTGGTCTGCAGATGTACATGCTAACAAAACATACATATATACGCTTTAAAAATAGATCAGATTTGATCCTTAATTGTTCTGGTGGGTTTGTTTCAGTTTTTAAAACATATATTCAATGTAATATATGTTTATATAACCCTCTCCTAGAAGGGTTCTTGATAAATAAAAGAAGCATTGAGAGGAAATTAATGTGTGGCTATTAACAGTGTCATTGCTCAGGTTCTAAATGTCATATACTTGCATTGATATATTGAGTTTAAAATAACATCCGCAGTGACAGGCTGTCCATCTTTTGATCCTGTTTGTTTCAACTTGCATTTTAGTATGCAACCGAGGATGGACTTGTACACACAAATGACCAGGCCAGGACTCTACCCAAAGAATGGGTTTGTATTTAAGGGCCCCAGCAGTTAGAGCGTCCTCAGAGAAGAAGGTAAGGACCTGTCATGAAAGCTAAATTAGAGGCCCAAGTAGAGAAGCCAAGAGTCTTTGACGTTTCTCTAGGAGGCAGGTGAAGGGGCTTCCTTCCCCTTGCCTGACTGTGATGTGTGTCAGAAGACTTAGGAATGGGGAGGGGAATGAAGTTTGTAACCCAGAACACAGTACCGGTGTCATGTGTGTGAATGAGAGAGAGTGCTGCTGTGAATACTGTGGAGTAATCTTCTTGGACATTTGTTTACTGCTCAGTTGTGGGATAGCGCTGCTGCTGCTGCTGCTCCCGCTGCTCCCCCTCCTTCTTTTCCTCCTCCCTCCCTTCTTCTCCCCCTCCTTCTTTTCCTCCTCCCTCCCTTCTTCTCCCCCTCCTTATAACCCTCTCCCTCCTTTTCCTTCCTCTCCTCCTTCTCTTCTTTTTCTAACTCTCCTTCCTTTTTAGTTTAAAATGGCTAACAAGATGGCTCATTTGCTGCTTAAGCTTGTAACCTGAATTTGATCTTTGAGTCCCACCTAGTGCAAATTGAGACTTGACTCTGAAGGTTGTCTTCTACATGCTCACTACACATAAAATAAGTGTTACAAAAAAGAAAAAGACACCATTCTAGGAAAAAAAAATTATTTATTTATTTATTTATTTATTTATTAGCATCCAGCTCAGTCAGATAGAGTTACACATAACCTGTTATTTCCTACCAGGAAGATCACTTGAGCCTAGGCTGGGGTTTGAGACCAGCCTGGACAGCATTGTAAGACCGCATGTTAAAATAAAAACCAAAGAAACCAGCGTTCATCCAAAGTTATTGAAAAGCTTTCATTGTACATCTTTTTTTCTTTCCTTTAAATCTAAAGCTAGAGGGAAAAATGCTGATAGTTAGTGGGCTTTGTCAAGAGGGATCCCCCCTTGTTAATCCAAGTTTTCCTAGGATCCTTTGATTCTATGGTTGCCCAAGGCGTTTCTCGGGGCCAGATTCAGGGATTAGAGTTGCTTATTTCTTCAGTTTGGTTGTCAGATCTCTAAGACTTTTCGTTTTGTAGTTTAGTTCTTATTTTCACAGTTGTGAGCTTTAACCGTATGGAGTCTAAGCTGGGGATGTAAGTGCAGTGGTCTACCATATTTGAGGAATGTAAATCTGTGTGTGGCTCCTCGTTCTGAGGATTGTTTTAGGGTGCAAGTGACGAGTTTTGGGTCTGCATTTTTCAGTGAGACTTTACAGTAGCTGGGGCCTCTTGAGGATTATTATGTTGCTCATAGTGGGAATGGGGTCTGCTCTGTCTGAGCCCCAGTAATGAAAGCACATCATTTTAGCTCACTGATACCTTGGGGAGGTGGGGGGCGGGATTGTTTCTTCCTCGTGCTGCTTGGAAGAGAATCCTCTCCTCCCGACATTCCAGGCAAAGCTTCCTCGTGTGTTCCTGGGAATTGTTTCCGTGTTGCCCAGCCATGGTTCTTGCACATTTATTTGTTCCTGGGGGATAGCCAGCCCTAGCCTCTGAGCTGCCCTGGCCTCTGAGCTGCCCTAGCCTCTGAGCTGCCCTGGCCTCTGAGCTGCCCTGGCCTCTGAGCTGCCCTAGCCTCTGAGCTGCCCTAGCCTCTGAGCTACCCAGGATGCTTTGCGTGTGGTGCGAGGAGCTCCTTCTGCTTAGCTTGTCCCTTTAATGTGCCTCCATCTATTTAAGATTTTCTTGAATGCCGCCGACCTAGGCTCTTGGCTCCTTGGTCTCTCCGTTGACCTTAGATCTTCAGCTCCATGAGCTCTGTCTGCTTTTGCCTTTGTCATTGTGCTGTTGTCTCCAAGCAACAGAAATGGACCTTTCAGGGAGAGTATTTTCCATTCCTTTCGTAGAATGTGTTACATATCCACTACTTCATCTTATGTGAATGGGCATACTGCCTACATGTATGTTTGCTCCGGACTCGAGCCCAGTGCCCCACAGAGGCTGGAAGAAGTCTTTGTGATGACTCTGTGTGTAATCCCAGTGCTTGAGAGATTGAAGCAGACACTGGAGGCGGGCATGGATGACGCGAGTTCAGTCCACCTTGTGCTACGGAGTGCTTAAACAAACACAACTCATTGGAATTGTGGGCTTCTGGTTTTTGTTTTACTGGGACTGAGTCTTGCTATATAAAACTAATGTTTCATACTTAGTGGAATCCAGTTATCGTTAATAATCCCCGTGTAAGCTCCATGTTTTGGCACATATCACAATTCTGATAATTACAAGGCAGAGGCAGGAGGTTTTTTGTGAGTTCAAGACCAGCCAAAATTATGCAAAATGAACCCTATTTCAAAAGAAAAAAACCTAAAACCCAAAGTAACAAGTGGGTATGGTGATTCACACCTGTAATCTCAGATCTTGGAAGAAATGCAAAGCTCACCTGGCTATTTAGTGAGTTCCCAGGCAGCCTCAAGTTGGTCTGCAGCATGAGTCCTGCCTTGCTTCTAAACTGAAGAGGGGAAAAAAATCTTCTGTGTATATAATACTTTAATGATAGTGTATGACAAAATAAAACATTGTTTTAACATACATCTCACCAGAAAGGAAAGACAAATTGTGAATGTTTGTATCTAAAACTTTAAAAATTATCTTTGGATCATAACACTTGCTTTTGTTGAGAAGAAGAAAAGGAAACCTCTTTTTGTATCCTCCTTATTCTCTTTTTCCTGCTAGCTATAAAGATTCTGCAGCTTCCTCACTAAATACTGAGATGCCATTAACACAGTAACATCACTGAGGTTAAGAAGCAGGTCTATAATCCCTGCCCTTCCACAGAAAAAGAGTCAGAAGCAAACCAGGAATTGGGTTTCATTGGTGTGGCTGATGACCATCTCTCAGCCTGCTGGATTATGCAGGACTTTAAATGGCTGTCTGAGTTATTCTATTAGCTGGTGGTAAAATGCCCTCTCCATGGTATTAGCACCAGGAGAGGAGAAGTTCTTTAAGGAGAACTCAGGTGGTGTTGCCTAAAGAGGTGGAGAATTAGGGGGCTGTGGTGAGTGTTTTGAAGCTGAGCACTGAGTTGCCTCATTTAAACATGAATGCTAACAAACTGGTGTTTAGGTTCTTTTTTGAATACTTCATTTTAAGTTTGTATCTATTGCCATTTGTTAAATTGTCTTGACACTTTTTCAAAGTGGCCACAGGAAATGAGATCCATTTCTAACTTTTATCTGTCCCTCATTTACATGTAAAAGTGCACAATGCCAGCAGTTTTTATTTTAACTTGAGTATTTTTGGTTTTGTTTTATATACCATGTAAATAAAGCAGCATGGGGGGAAGTTGTGTGTGTAAAGATTTTATCCTGGGTCTGTCCATGCAAACCAGCCCTTGGGATCTCAGACCTCATGTACTCAAAATGTACAAGTGGTCCAGGCCTTCATCCATAAAGCCACACAGCATTTGCTTACAACCCACGTTATCCTCCTATATAATCTAAATCATTTCTGGACTATTAATAAAATGCAAAGTGAATGTTCACACACATTGTTCTGTGTCTCCTGACTATTCTGACATGTTCTATATAGCTCAGACTGGCCTTGACTGGGGGCAGTCCCTTGCCTCAGCTTCCTGAGTGCTGAGTTTACAATTGTACCACCACAGCTGGCCTGATTCCTGCTGTTCCCTTGGCTGCTTGTTTGGAGAACAGTGATAAGATGGGCTGCAGAGATGGCTTAGTGTTGCTAAGAGTACACACTGCTCTTGCTGACAAGCTGCATTCGGTTCCTAGTACCCACATCAGGCTCACCATCGCCTGTAACTTATTTTCCAGGAGGTTCCCTGCCTTCCTCAGACATAGACATTCCCACACAGCACACATGAGTGCCCAGAACTAAAAATAACAAGAGGGGAAGCCAGGCATGGTTGCCCATGCCTTCAGTCCCAGTATTCATGATGTAGAGGCAGTTGGAGCTCTGAGTCTGAGGCCAGCCTGGTCTACAGAGTGAGTTCCAGGTCAGCCAGGGTTTTTTTTAACACGGAGAAACCTTTCTTTTTTTTTTTTTTTTAAAGATTTATTTATTATATGTAAGTACACTGTAGCTGTCTTCAGACACTCCAGAAGAGAGAGCCAGATCTCGTTACAGATGGTTGTGAGCCACCATGTGGATGCTGGGATTTGAACTTATCACCTTTGGAAGAGCAGTCGGGTGCTCTTACCCACTGAGCCATCTCACCAGCCCCGGAGAAACCTTTCTTAAAAAGCCAGAAAAAGGGTGGAGTTGGAGTGGATAATGACCAGAAAAAGAGTCTGCACATGATTAAGATGGATGCTTTTCCCTCCTGAATGTTCATCATGAGCTGTTTGAATTTATAAATCTGTATCCATAAGAATGGATGGCTTGCTATGCCAACATAACCACTACATGCTTCACTTCCCTCTTCTTCAAGTTGGCCACAGGGACTGGAGCAGTAGCACTTACCTAGTATGTGTGAAGACCTTGCCTTTGATTCCCCAGTACCAAAATCAGTCAACCTGGTGAATGTAGCATGGTAACCCCTGCACAGCAGCTGTTCTCATCCTTCCCAAGGCCGGAACCCTTTCATACAGTTCCCTACCATAAAATTATTTTCATGCTCATTCATAACTTAACTTTGTTGCTGTTATGAATTGTAAATATTTTTTGAAGATGGAGGTTTGCCAAATGGGTTGATACCTACAGAGTGTTGGAACAAACAGATGGACTGAAGTGCTAATCAGTCACTGACACAGGGTTCCTGTCTGCCGTGGGTCAGACCTTAGCGCTGCTTACTGATTTTAACTTTTTTGTTAGAAATTATTTGAAATTCATACTAAAACTAAAGATTTATTATAACTATCCGTGTGTGTGTGTGTGTGTGTGTGTGTGTGTGTGTGTGTGTGTGTGTGTGATATATGGATGTCAGCAGAGGATATCAGAACCTCTGAAGCTGGAGCTACAAGCAGCCATGACCTGACTACTGAGAGTCAAACTAGCCCTCTGGGAGAGGAACAAGCGCTCTTAACCACTGAGCCGTTTCTCCAGAACTCTTTTTGTTGAATTTGGTTTTGGTTTTAGGTTTGTTTGAGACAAGATCATTCTATGTAGTTCTGACTACCCTGGAGCTCACAGAAATTCTCCTGTTTCTGCCTCCCCATGGCCGGGATTAAAGGTTTATGCCACTGAGCCTGGCACTGCAGCTCTGTGTAAAGCCTGTAATATTGAATTGAATGTCTATTGCTAGAAGAATATTACAACACTGACCCCCATGGAAAAGTGGGTAAAATTGGAAACGAGGTGCAGAGTTGTATGTTAAATACACTCAGTAATACAAAGGCAGAGTATTACAGGAACGTATTAAACTCTCAAATCATTGCTTTTGTGAATGTTACTGTGCAATAGAAAGTGGGACTATTCGATGTTCCGTCTCCTAAGAATTTGAAAAATTAAACCTAGAGGTTGTAATACTATCTTTTCCCCCTTCAGTGTTTGAAAGACGTATGGTGATCCTGAAACTATCAGACAAGAGACTTCTAGCAATTTCAGGGGATGTTTGTCTACAGTCAGGCTGCAGCATTTTCGGCCAACACGATTGGACAGTAGGCCTGGGCCTTACCTTTTGCTGGAGTGAGAAGAAGAGAAGCCAGCGAAGCCAAACCTTACAACAAGCAACACGCACGGACCTGGCTCCTGGCTGAGTGCAAACAGGAATTTCAATGTGAATTTGAAGTCAAAAGGTCTCACTTCCAGCTAACATGGCATCATTTCTTTCCTAAGTTGAAGTCTTGGAGTAATGCATTCCACTAGTGTCACCATCCACCATTAATTGCTATGGAAGCTTCACTGTGTATTCCCAATCTTCTGTCTCCCTGTTCTCTGTAAAATAAAACCCTCTTGCAAAGTAATTTAAGTGTACGTTCTTAGAATACTTAAATCCCAAACTAAGAAAAGGAATAAAACAAGACTAGTATTTTCCTAAATATTAGTTTTCTTCAATAGGCCATCATGGTGCCATATAGTTAAAAATAAATATTTTTAAGACCCCTCAGGCAGGCTGGGCCTGTAGCTCAGTGGTAAAGGGCTTGCCTAGTATACTTGAGCCCTGAGTTGTAGACCTCTGGCCCCCTTGTGTTCTCTCCACACATGCACCTGAGGGTTCGTTCCCCTTCCACACACACACCTTTTCAAGGGTTTGAGGGTTTTTCTCTGCAGGTACCAGCTGTAAATAAGAATGAAGTAGGGGCCAAAATTTGAAACCAAAAACCGAAGCAGCTACATGTAGTTAGTAGTTCCTAGTGTGATCTGTAACCGAATGTCGGCTTCATATGTATTATTTTATATTGTACTTTTTTCATTGTTAATGGTTTGGACTTTAATAAGAGAAATTGCATAGTTTTTAATGTCATAAAAATAAGACTATTTGAACAGTGTATTCCAGAAAGCAATATACTAACCAAAGTGAATGCTTGTATATATTGATAGCCCTTTTCTTTTTAATGCCTCACTTGTTGAGGAATTAAAACCTTTACAAGTATAGGCATGGTGGCCTGAGGTAAACACTGATAAGTTAGAGCGGCCGCAGCGCTCAGTGTGTGGCACCGCTTGTGTAGCTGTGCTTTGGGCCAGGGTGCAGTATTTGGCACTAGCTAGTCCAGCTGCCTGATGGAACTCAGCGGGAAAGTGATTTGATTCAGCGCACGTGTCCCTTTGTTACTCCCGTCCTCGGCTTGGATGCAATGCCTAGGTTGTGGCTGTTTTTAGTTTGCATCATCACGACCGCGGAGTCAAGCATTGCCCTCTCACTTGACCAACAGTAGCCCTTCAACTGCAGTGGGAAGAAAGAAGAAAATGATCTGATGTGAACGTCGGTGAAATCTGACACTTGAGATAATCAAGAGAAAAGTTCCCACTTGCTGCCTTAAGCCGCTCCTGCCGGAAGCTCTGAAGGACTGAGATGGCAGGGATGCTTACTATGGTACTACTGCATTTTTTGTAGAGTTGTTACATTGATAATAAAACTTGCCTGCTTAATCTCAATGTTTGCATTCTTCTTGTTTTTAAGGAGACATGTGCTGATGGGGGCAAGAAGTAAGAAAGTCTGCCTGTTTTGTAGGTCAGAGGACCTTTGCCCTAGTTTACCATACAAAGTCACACAAGCTTTCAGTGAATGGAAGTTTGGACAGCTGTGACACAGGATTGCAGTGGGTGCCGCCATGCTGAGGAATCTGTACTCTCCTGGTTGTGCAGTGTGTGTTTTACTGCCTGAGCCTTCCCAGCTCCAGTGTTTGCATTTTCTTGCTAGTTCTCTGTACGGGACAGTGAGCTGGACACTGCTATCCTGATAGAAGGATGTGGCAAGAGGCTTCCGAGTTGGTCACTCTGAGGTATAATGTGAGCTGTCACAAAAACAGGAAAAACCCCACTATGACCTGGAAGTGGTGGTGCACTCCCAGCACTTGGGAGGCTGAGGCAGGTGGATAGTTTGCATTTGAGGCCAGCCGGCTCTACAGAGTTCCCAGCCAGGGCTACACACAGAAACCAACTATCCTGTGAAAAACCCATACAAAACTAGTAAGAGCTGCAACCTTAATGCTTCCCGAATCTAACCCTGAGTTTGTTTGCTGAGTCCCTTGATGTTCACATTCAAGTTCTGTTCATCCTCAGGACCACATTAAATATTGCTGACTTGTAACAACATTCCAGAGAAACTCTGAGCTTACCACCATCATTTTCCAAAGGAAGATGTCTGCCCCTTGAGCTTTTGGGTCTTTCTCCACGTTTAGCAGCGATTGCGCTCTGAAGAAGCTGAGGCTCTGCTGCTTGCATTGCTGTTTTCGAGAGACATCAGGGTGTCCTTTGCCTTTGGCAGAATCAATGTGTCCTGGACAAAGCCAGTGTTCTGGTGGAGTCATACTTGGTGCAGCTGTCATGTTCATGGCACAGAAAGTTGGAGGGCCATCAGGGCTTGACAGGTAGGGGTGCGTGCTACACCCTGGAGGACCCGAGTCCAGCTCTGCAGTGTACACAGTGGTAAAAGCAAGCAGACTTGTCCTCCAGTGCGCACACAGAACACAACCACAAAGTAAGACTTAAAAAAACCCATTGAAGTGTTTGGGAGAAACAGTTGAGTAAGGGTGATGGAGACATGGCTCAGCGGTTAAGAGCACCTGCTGCCCTTCCCATGTCTAGAGTTCAATTCCCAACAACTGCAGGGTGGCTCACAACCACCTCATAATAAAATCTGATGTCCCCTTCTGGTATGCAGGTGTATGTGCAGATATACATTAAAACAAAACAACAACAACAAAAACAAAACCCAGGAGCAGCAGAGAATGAACCTCAGGCCTGGATTCAAGTGGTCCTGCATAGCTAGGACTGCAGGCTCAAGCTGCCTGAGCAGGCAGTTCTTGACTCTGTTATTCGTTAACTATGCAGTACTTGTACACAGTAGATGCTAGTTGAATGGATGTCTCAGTTACTTTTCTGTTGCTGGGACAAAACACTATGGCTGAGTCAACAGAAGAAAGCATTTAATTGGGGGTGGGGCTCACGCTTCCGGAGAGTGGATACCTCAGTTCTGTAAGAGTGGAGACCTCAGTTCTGTAAGAGTGGAGACCTCAGTTCTGTAAGAGTGGATACCTCAGTTCTGTAAGATTTTGATGGGTTTGTAATCTTGGACTGAGATTATTTACTTGAGATTATATACCAAGGATAGAGTACTTTTGCCCATTGCCCTGGGTTTGGTCTCCAATATAATATAATGATGATAATAATAAATGTTTCTAAGTAATTAAAATTGATTTGAGCATTGCCTTATATCAGTACAGTTCTGATTTTTATAATTGAAGTACTAATGTATTCAGAGTCACTTTTCACACTCAGCAAACTATACACCTGCATTTGCAGTTGGGCATGAGATTTACCTAATGCTTTGGTTGCTTCTGACATCTACTGGACACACAATGCTACTGGCCTTTCAGGAATTAGTTTCCAGTCAGTAAGTATGTATCCAGGATTGTAAAAGAATTTAAGGAAATCTGACTAAACTGGGCGGTATACTTTTAATCTCGGCATGTGAAAGTCAAAGGCAGGGGATCTCTTGAGTCTCAGGCCAGTCTGGTCCACAGATTGAGTGACTGGCCATTACTGGAAAATGTGCTACCATTATCTACAATTCCAGCCCTTTTTGCTGTGAGACAGGGTTTCACTAAATCTGCCAACTTTACACTTCCTCTATTTGAGCCTATTGGGGGAGCTGGAGTTACAGGTATGTGCCTGGCTAAAACTTTTTGTTATGAAATCCTGTATTTTTTTCAATTAAAATTTTTTTCTATAACATATGCTGATCATGGTTTCCCCTCATGTCCTCCCAGATCTTTCCCACCTTCTGCTCCACAGATCTTTCTCTCCTTTTAGAAAACAGACAAAAAGGAAAAAGCATGAGAAATACAAGAACAAAACCCTTAAGAATACAAAACTGAGAACCATAATATATAAGCAAAAGACCAGTGAGTTTTTTTTAAAGCCCAAACAGTGACATGAGACCCAAAAAAGTAAAAAATAAAGACAAAAGAGGGAGGAAGAAGAGGGGAAGGAAGGAAGGAAGGAAGGAAGGAAGGAAGGAAGGAAGGAAGGAAGAGCTCCAGAAATATTCTTAAGCTTGTTTTGCTTTGGCCATCCACTGCTGGTCAGAGGTTTGCCCTTCAGCAGGGTTTGAGTACCAAGGGGGACTGCATTGGAGAAGAAATTTTCCTTTGCCAGTGGAAGGAGAGTTCCTGGTCAAGGATGAGAGCTTTTGTCCACTTCCTCCTCTCATTGCTGGGGCCCCATCCAGCTTGAACCTGTGCCCACCTGCCTTAAGGTTTCTACTACTGTGATAAACATAGTCGAAATGCAAGTTGGGGTGGAAAGGAACAATTTGGCCTTCACTTCCACATCAGTGCTCATCAGCCTGGAGGCAGGAGATGATGCAGAGGCCATGAAGGAGCTACCCACGATTTTCTCAGCTGCCTTATAAAACCCAGTGCCACCAACTCAGGGATGGCATCACCCACAATGGGCTGGACCTCTCCCCATCAATTACTGTAACCACACTTTTTCGATACTTTATTGAGTTCTTATATCTACTACCCTTCTGCACCCCAATCTCTTCCAACCCTGCAACACTAGGTAGGCATAAAGGTTAGAGAGCAGGGGCTGTGGGTCTCTTTAGACGGCTTTCTGCTGATTGGAAGAAGGGTTGGCTTCCCAGCAGCACGTCCAATCTTCATCATCAGAATATCTCCAGTCAGTGCTTCTGCAAACCAGCAATGCTGCAGCAAAACAGTAAATGCAACATCTGGAACCAGCAGCCACAGGGTGAGCAGCAGGGAGAGCAGCAACTGCCCTGCGCCAACTTGAGGATCTCATAATCATATCCTCTCAAGAGTCCCCAGAATTCCAAACATAAGCTGTTTGTAGCTGGCAAAAGTCATGCCCTTTCTAGAGAACGAGACAAACTGTAGATGCTGTGGACATTCTGAAGCAGCCACATATCCCACACCTGGGATTAAAACAAAAACATAATCATACATATCATAATCATTATATATAATTAATATATATATATTAATATATATTAATTAGATTATTATAACCCATAATAATTTGGGTTTTTAAAGGAACCAAAATTCTCACTGCATTTCCCCCTTTTGGTCCAATAAATGGCTTTTTCTCTAACATCAATCAACTATATACAATAGGAACAATTATGAACTATCAGGTAAGAATTACATTTATAATGTCCAGTTCATTTGTATTTGGAAACTTTGGACCAAGTACTCAACTATCTACCCCATCTTGGTGAGTCCAAAGTTCTTAGTTCTGTACTAAATCACTTTCTTATAACTTTCATTCAACTTAAAAACATCTTTAGATCCTAAAACATTGTCTTTTTTGTTTGTTTGTTTGTTTTTGAGGCAGGGTTTCTCTGTAGACCAGGCTGGCCTCAAACTCAGAAATCCACCTGCCTCTGCCTCCCTAGTGCTGGGATTAAAAGCGTGCACCACCACGCCTGGCGACATTTTCTTAAACCCTAAACAAATTAAGCTTTGATGTCTTTAATCTTTACTAGGGAAAACAGTAAGGCTGTAACTATCTAGTCTTCAACTCCATCAGAGCCCCAAGAAGGATAAATATTACCTGAGTAAACAGGAAGTGCAGAGCAAGCAACTTCCAAATCTATAGAAATGACAGAGACTGCTGGCTACCTGGTCAGTCACCTAAGGTGACTATCAGTGGGGCAGCCAGTCTTTGGCCAGTAGGATCAGAGTATCTGACAGACTTTTCTGTGAAGCAGAATTTTTTTTTCAACTTTTATTAGATATTTTCTTCATTTACATTTCAAGTGTTATCCAGAAAGTTCCCTATACCCTCCCCCCTCCCGGCCCTGCTCCCCTACCCATCTGCTCCCACTTCTTGGCCCTGGCGTTCCCCTGTATTGGGGCATATAAAGTCTGCATGACCAAGGGGCCTCTCTTCCCACTGATGGCCAACTAGG
>LR749589.1:1780710-1933692 GCA_902729485.2 Mus minutoides | reverse complement strand
TATCTGTTAAGTCCATTTGTTTCATAGCTTCCGTTAGTTCGACTGAGTCTCTGTTTAGTTTCTGTTTCCAGGATCTGTCCCTTGATGAGAGTGGGGTATTGAAGTCTCCCACTATTATTGTGTGAGATGTAATGTGCGATTTAAGCTTTACTAAAGTTTCTTTAATGAAAGTGGCTGCCCTTGCATTTGGAGCATAGATGATGAATAGAATTCTTATCATGGACCCTAGAACAAACTCTGGATTCACTTACATCTGGGATTGTGTCCTTATGCATGTAGACCATGTCAGTATGCCAATGTAATATCCCCTTACCTATACTTAAACATGAGTGCGGTATATGAATTAGTTTCGACTGAAAACATATGAGACATGGAGATTCCTGAGCCATCCTCAGACATAGGGAGTCCAGTTATCTTAACATTGTCCTCAGGTGATCCCTACCCATAATAATGTTTGAGAATCACCACCATAAATCAATGTATTCATCAACTATTAATTAGCAAGAAGAAACAGAACTTAGCATAGATATAGTCGTGCGTTTTATCACCAGCACTACCAAATAATAATAATAATAATAATAATAATAATAATAATAATAATAATAATTGTACATGTTAAATTGCTGCTATTTAATTCTGAAGGCAGGGCTTTTCTGGCTATCCATGACAATTATATGTGGCTTCCTACATAGACACATCCCTTCAACAATAAGTAAGTAGTCTAGCAACATAACCCAGGGGTAAAGTGCCTGCCCTTGCATGTACAAGGCTCTTGGTTTGATCAGGGCTGCAAAAATAATGATAGATAAAAATATATGCGTTACATATGTACATTTTCTTCGGGGATGTATTTGTACCTACAACTGTGTGCAATCTTAGTGTGTAAAGCTCTCTAGTATCATAAATCTGAACGTTCTATCACACATAATGATATATTTTGTAAAATACAGTGTGGTACCCATGCTGAGACACCCCTTCCAGATACCAGCCATAAGGCAGGTCTAGTATAAAATGAAGCTTTTGGGAATGGAAAAGAAGGGTTGAGAAGGGAATAGAAATAAGAGAGAGAGAGAGAGAGAGAGAGAGAGAGAGAGAGAGAGAACCTAAGTGCAGGTGCTGGGACGAAACCTGGGATCCCCTGAAACAGCAGCAAGTGTTCTTAATTCCTGAGTCACTCACCTCTCTAGTCCTTAAAACATTTTCTTATATCACATACATTGTCCATTATCTGAATTAGAAATCATGGGAGAAATTAGGAGTACTGACATGAGAGTCATAGTGCCTTGTCTCCATTGTAGCAAATCCTTCTTCCTGTTTATTGTGGCTTTGGCTTGAACTTGAAAAAGGAAGCCATCTAGACTGACTTTAGAGGCTTGGGGGGAAGCTAAAGGAGATGACCTAAATGCTGCTCCTGTTACTGTGTCTGGTGAGATGTAGGTGCTTCATGATGCTTCTCTTCATTCTGTCGTGAATGAAGGAGGATTTGGCTTCTCCGTTACCCCCTGACCCACTGAGTACAGAACTTCCAGAGTCCACACTTTGAAGTTAAGAGAAAATATATCATTTTGTTGAGCTTTGATAAGCAACTGAGAGCTTAGTGGAGATTGTGAAATCAGTGGTTAGGGCAACATTGAAACTTTGAATTGGATCTGAAGTCCCCTCACCTAAGTATGCAGCATTGAAAGCAGGTGCTGAATGCCTTGAGAAGTGGAGCTATGTTTGCCTGTGGAGTCAGTGGAGGAGAAATAGAAACAATTCACATCCTTAGAAATATCAACTGTTTCCTCCTTCTGTTTCCTTCCTTCATACATGCAACGACTTCGATTCTTTGCATCAACATCTTATGAGCAACGGCAAACACAGAAGAGAAATTCATTTACAACTTGTATTTATGAACTGTTACTATAAAATTGAGAAGGGAGGGAGAGAGGCTGCTTAGAGTGCTAGGAAATAGAAACTTGTAGTAGATGTGGAAACACACAAGAGTTATTGATTCAAAGCTAGCTGACCTGTCTTAAACCTACCACCAACTGCATTAGAGGCCACAGGCCCCACCACCTGTTTCCATTCAGTGACAGCAAGGCAGGACTCTGAAGCCATACTCCCATACAAGCCAATGTCCTCAGAAGGAAACCGGTTATACAACTTTCTGCAACATGTAGATTATATTAACCTGCTTCCTGAGTGCTCTTCACCCCACTTCCCCCCACTTCTTTTCCTCACAGGGTCTGTCCTGAGTTACTCTCTTGCAGCTTGCCAGTTTCTTCTGGCTCCCTCCCTCCTGCCCTCCCCTAGGCTCTTCTTCTCATATCTACTTAACACAGAATTTTCTTTTTGGAGTATCCATACAGAACAGACAGCTCTTGGTTCTAGAGCCACCGCAGTTTTCTAATATTTTACCGTGCAAAAGTCCTCTATGACTATTTCTGTTAGCTCACAGATCACAAGGCCAGAACTCCTTTCTGGCCTCTAATGGTATTTGAGCATCCTAGGAACCACCACAGTGATAGGAGGATGGTTTTCCCCTCTCACAGTCCTATGATGCACAGAAGTACTGACAAAGTAATCAAAGAATGTGGCTTAAGAATTTCAACAGTCTTCTGTGGTCAGGGGTACCTTTTCCATATCTTCTTCTCGCTCCACTTATTGCCTTAAGTCTGGACCCAGGAAAGGCAAATAGCTAGTCTTTGTTGAATAGTTGAAATACACTAAAGTCAAAACTAGGTCCAACTAAATTTTGATTTTATATTTCTGAAATATTTGTCTAAAAAGGAGCTACCTTTAATTAAAAAAATATATCTTGGCCTTACTTAATTAATTTTGGAGAGTTTCCAAATAATTATATTTTAAAGATAGATGAAAGAGAAAAAGAAAAATATCACATACATAGTACCATTAAAAACAGAAAATTTATATATCAATACAGCGCAAAAGGTCTGGGGCAGAATAGTACCCAGAGGGCAATGTAGATAAGAATCAAGAAGCTGACCAGAGAGTGTGTCTGAAGACATGGAAAATATCCCCCACTATGACTGCAGGCACTGGCCATGAATCTTCATTTCTGGCTAAGTTGATATGTAGAATTTTGTATTAAATAGAACCTACATCAATACACTCTGAACAGGTCCACCATAATATGTGGAAACTGAAAGCCATATGTTTATTATATCAATTTATACTTACACACTAAAGAACAATGTACCAGAACTATGTTGTGTACTAGATAGATAGACCACCACCACTACTACCAACACACACAAAAAAAACTTACAAATTTTTTTCAGTCCAGAAAAAAACTATAGTTATTATACATACTATACTATACTATAGTCCAAGGATTTGCTAAAAGAAATAATTAGAAGAGGTCACTCTAGAAGGTTTAAATATAGAGATACTTCCTGATCGACAAACTATGATGGTCCTAGACTGAGGCCATGCAACTGTTCTGAAGCTCTGAGTTGTGTCCATGGTAAATTAAGTGGGGCAGGCTGATTGGAGAGAGAGATGATGGGAGAAGAATTGCCAATGTTTCCATATTTTAAAAGTCCTTTGGCCTAGGGTCTGGGATTTATCATAGCATTCTTGCCTGGGGTCAATCTCAGCAACACAAATATAGAATGAAAATGACTGTGGCCTGTCCAAGCCTTTCTTTGTGGTTATTTTATCCCGAGGTTTCTAGTGAAGAAGCATGACAGCATAGCCAAGACTGAAGGAGCTGCGTGTGACTGCCATGAGAACAAGAATAATTTGTGTTTTCATAATAATGAATTATTTTTTTGCTATCAACGTTTTTATTAGTGTGTAAATTCTTGTGTATTTTTATTGCACTTGCAAAAGTACTCCTATGTTCAGTTATCTATCCTTATAAGCCACCCTCTCAATACTCAAGGTTTAAAAGAGTAATTCTGTGTGTGTGTGTATATCCCTGACATTTGACAGGATTCAATAGTGCTAACTTCTGTTTGTTCCTTAATGTCTAGGATTTGACTGAAATGACTCAAAACAGTTTGAGCTCTTTTGTATTCTGAACAACAAGAAGAAATAGATGTAGAAAACAAGAGAACAGAAAGAACTCCAAGACTGAAAGAACTCCATCCCTTATCCAGAGTGATGCAAGCTGCAGCACAACGTAAGTAACTTTCAAGAAAAACTACTGAGGTCAACTTCTCTTTTCCCCAAGGAGGAACCTGATATTTTGCTGGGCTTTCTGCTGCTTCCTCAGAGGTGGCATAGCATTGGGGGGGTGGGGGGAGAAGGGGGGACAGGAGGGTTGTGAGGGGGCTCTTACCCTGCTTGGCTCTTTCACTCTTCTGATTTTAGCATAACTACTTCCCTATTCTGAAGCCCTAAGCGACACAAATTGTCTGTTGAGAAGAATAATCTTTACTTATATAAAATGAGGACATGACCACTCCAAAATATAGTTGAGAAGTTTTCAATTGTAGATTCAAGGGAAGAGTACAACCAGGGGTATCTGGAAGAGTCCAAAGCAGTAAGAAAACAGTAGTAGACTAAACAGGATAAGTAGACAGAACTGGACCATAGGGGAGGGGAATCGAGAAAAAAAAAAAAAAAAAAAAAAGAGCAAAAACAAGAGAGGACCAAGGGAGGGGACCAAGAACCAAGAGAGCAAAAAGAGAGTGCGTGGATAAAATGGCAGGGCTATATAGCAGTGAGAAGCTTGGGAGAGGGAAGCCCATGAGCTGGAGAAGTTTAGGGTAAGGGCTGGGAAGTTTAGGGTAATGAGCTGAGAATCATGGGGTGAGCCATGAACTCTGTAACAAATACTTGCAATGCTGAGAGAGGCTGGAGGCCAGAATAGTCTTTGGTATGCTAATGGTTAGTCATTTGTCCTCAGTTTCTTTTGGACCTGACATTAACATAGATGGAGCACAAAAGAGTGAGATGAATAAGCAAATAAGCACATCTATGTGACAATGTGACATCTTTCAGTCTTGTGGGGTCAGGCCTTCATGGTCAGAAAAATCCACTGGAAACTAACCAATCCTCCCAGTGTCCTGTTTGTTTGTTTGGTTGGTTGGTTGGTTGGTTGGGGGTTTTTTGCTTATAAAACAAACAAAATGTAGAAGCTCACTGTGATAAGGTTCCTAGTAGAAGCTGCATTTCTCAAGAAGGAGACTAAGCTCCAGGTTATCCTATGACCCAAATACAAGCAATTCCCCTAATTTCTTTCCTATGTTCAGGAGAAGGCTCCAGAGGATTCCAGAGAGACCCAACTAGGTGTGAACTCAGTGGATGGATGGATGGATGGATGGATGGATGGATGGATGGATGGATGGATGGATGAATAGATGTCCAACAAAGCAGAGAAGTGCCAAACAAGCTGATTAGTGGGTGGTCTAAGGATAGAGAGGCACTAGGAGATGAAAGGAGAAAGGATGGGGGAAGTGAAACAAGGAATAGAAAGCCAGGGGAGAGATTATCATTAAGGATAGCCCACAATGCTACAGTGTCAGGACCCATTGAGGAAGAAATTAAAAACCAGCAGGTGATCTTCCTGAGATGGGTCCACCTTGGATTATAATTCAGGATAGATTTGCTCTGGTAGGCAAAGCCCAGGAGAAATCCATTTTAGGAAAGATTCCTGCTATTGATATGGTTTTCCTGTTATTATTAAATAAATGTATATAACAATCACGAGGTATTAACCCTTGTGAGCAGATCTCTGCAGAAAAGCAAAGATGTACTGCCTTATAGTGATGCTATATAGGCAAATAGATGATTTCATAATCCTTAATGATGAGCCTATAAGAATTCCTAAAATCATATTAGTAATTATTAAGCTCTTTTATAGTGGGACTGCTATTAGGTTCTCTCTGATAATCAAAACTGCATTGAGAACTCTGCCAGTCTTTAGAGTTACTAATTGCTTCTGAGATAGCAAGCAGGCATCTACTACTCAGAGCATGTTCCGAAAGGTTGTAAAACCATTAACCAAAAGTCATAAAAAGGGAACTAGTGATTTACTATAGATGCTAGGGCAGAAGATAAAATATTGACTGACTTTATCTATAAAAACTTTAATAACACCTTGGTCACAAAAGTTGTGGTTTTTTTTAGCTCTCCATGAACCTGCAAAGCTAGTGACAAGTGATGTATGATGTAGCCAGATAATATTTCCTAATGGATATGTATGTAAACATTCAGTGTTGAAAACTTTGTGCCCAATTTATGATTTGAATTTATGTATAAACTTGTGATGAAATTTTTACCTTGTGATCATACATTCTGAAAGATGTATAAGTGCTGAGGACAAAGAGAGGGGAGCATTCTCTTTATCCCCTCTTTCTTAGCATTCTCCTTGTCCCACTTTTCTTAGCATTATTCTTATCCCTTTTTCTTAACAATCCTTATCCTGTTTTTTTTTTTAGATTCCCTTATCCCCTTTTTCTTAGAGATCCCTATTCCTCTTTTCTGAGAGAGCTTTCATAGGAAACTATTTAGAATTCAGAAATAAAAGCTAAAGCCACTTTTCCAAAGACCCTTTATCTTCCTGAGACTTCAACTAGAAGACTTGAAGTTAGAGCTGAGCAGTTCCTACAGAGATAGAACAAAGGCGACTTTACTTAATCCCCTGCCTTTAGGTGTTAATGGCCTAAACCAGCAGCTTTTAACCCTCAGAAAGAGCAAGAACATTTTTAGGACCTTTTAGAAGCTATCAAAAGCATTTAGTTTAGTTAGAGAGCTAGACTGTCTGGAGGCCATCAGTCTTTAAAGCCACACCTGAGTCCGACTCTGAGTCTCATTTAACTTGCTCCAGACCAAGAGGCTCCCAGCACCACAGTATTTGAGTTCAACATATAATGATGTTTTAATTAATTCTTTATTGAGTCCTCCTATACACTTGTGCATGTACATATGGTGAGAAAGGTTTTTCTTTATTTTTGTCCATATATCTTGTTTTTTTAATTATTTAATTTTCCGTACAATATAGTTGATAATATTCTTTTCTTTTTCCCACCTACTCCCAGATCCCCCAACCCAACTTCATGTTCTGTTTCTCTCAAAATGATAACCAAACCAAACAAGCAAAATATAATAAGCCAAAAAACAAAACAAAACAAAACTAAGAAAACTTACAGTCCCCCTCTCCTACTCTGTGTAGGGTCTTTGATTTGAACCTGTACAGGTCCAGTGAATGCTGTTGCAGTCTCTGTGAGTTCATATGTATCAGTCTTTGATATCCACTTTTTACTCACAGTCAACTATCTTCCAGGGGTTTCCTATTGTCATTGAAGAGGAGCCCAAAATCTGAAAAGGCTTCTTGTGCTACAACCCATGCCTCCCCTTGTCTACCTAGATTCAGCCCACCACCATCCCATGGAGCATCTGCTATACCCTTGGCACTGTTATTCTGTTCTAGAAATTTATTCTTCCTATTTTCCCTGGATGATAGGGAAATGGCCCTCCTTCTTCATTTGTGTGTTTCCAAATCTTTGTTCATGTTTAATTTCCAGTCAGATAAAACCTTCTCCAGCACTCTAGTCAGTAAACTTCTTTGTGTATGCTAGACAGGAATAGGTATGCAGTTAGCAAGTGTCATGCCAAAGCTTATGCTATAGTTACTGTGTATTTTGAGCTGAGCTGCAAGCTCATAGCTCTCTAAGTGAGAGTAACACGACCTCACCTCTTATTTCTCTGGAAAGCATAGCATAGCAACTGGAACGTATAAAGCACATGATAAACATTCGCTGAATTCTTAGTCTTATTAAGTATTTCATATATGTCCTGATACATAATCAGGTTGATGTTATATCCAAAACTGTATTAGCTTTTCTCTTAAGTTTAGCTCAACAAAACAAAAAGAAAATGTTATTTTCCTTCAAATGTCATCTCAGGGGAGGTACAAGAGGAAGGCCTGTTTAAGCAAGATCTTTACATCATTGTGGTAGAGAACCTTGGGATTTCCACTGCCTAGAATGTAATGGCAAAAGCCATATTTAAACCAAGCAGAAGTACTTGTGACAGCAAGTGAAACTGGGTCTCTAAAATGCAATTTTCTACAAATGCCAAGGCCTATCCATTCACTAAGGAGCAAAGAATAGAGAATTGACATCTATGCACCAAGCCAATAGCTCAACAAGCTCTACTGAACACTTGCCACGGCCAGGTCCTAAATAATGGAGTCTTGGGTCATTAACACATCTCTCAGAATGTAAACCAACAAAAGAAAAATGGTCTTTTCTGAGAAGACTGACACAAAAGTTGGCTTTTGCAGATAAACAAATTGTCACTAATGAGAAAGTGTACCCTTGTGAGGTGCACCAGTGTGCCTCAAGTATGTTTTGTGATGAGCTAAACTGTGGACTGTAGTGTATGGATGTGTTAGGAGAGGGGAATCCAAATCACGGTAGTCTTGAGTACCAGGCTCTGAGTACTAGGTTGTGAGCTGAAAATAAGAGGGACATTTGAAAGGTCTAAAATAGGATTGCAACATGGTTAAATCTGTAATTTAGGACTGCTATTTGCACAACACTATTTTTAGTAGGTTGGATCCTAGGAAAACTGGTATTATGAGGAACATACTTATATAAACCCTACATATGAATAGAAAAGTATGGCATCTGACTTTCTAAGTACAAGTTATTCCACTTCACATAATGATTTCAGTTGCATCTATTTCTCTAACAAATATCATGATTCCACTTTTTTTTATTCTGGTCTTCCAGATTTTCTTTTTTTTTATTATTAGATATTTTCTTCATTTACATTTAACATGTTATCCTGAAAGTCCCCTAAACCCTCCCCCAACCCCTGCTCTGCTCCCCTACCCACCCACTCCCACATATTGGCCCTGGCGTTCCCCTGTACTGGGGCATATAAAGTTTGCATGACCAAGGGGCCTCTCTTCCCAATGATGGCCAACTAGGCCATCTTCTTCTATATATGCAGCTAGAGACATGAGCTCTAGGGGTACTAGTTAGTTCATATTATTCTTCCACCTATAGGGTTGAAGACCCCTTCAGCTCCTTGGGTACTTTCTCCTTGGGAACCCTGTGTTCCATCTAATAGCTGACTGTGAGCATCCACTTCTGTGTTTGCCAGGCACTGGTATAGCCTCCCATGAGACAGCTATATCAGCGCCCTTTCAGCACTATCTTGCTGGCACATACAATAGTGTCTATGTTTGGTGGCTGATTATGGGGTCGATCCCTGGCTGCAGCAGTCACTGGTTGGTCCATCCTTTTGATTCAGCTCCACACTTGATCTCTGTAACTCCTTCAATGTGTGCTTTGTTCTTAATTCTAGGAAGGGGCGAAATGTCCACATTCTGATCTTCATTCTTCTTGAGTTTCATGTGTTTAGTAAATTGTGTGTTGGGTAGTCTAGGTTTCTGGGCTAATATCCACTTATCAGTGAGTACATGTTATGTGAGTTCTTTTGTGATTGGGTTACCTCACTCAGGATGATCCCGTCTAGATCCATCCATTTGCCTAGGAATCTCATATATTCATTGTTTTTAATAGCTGATAATTCCACTTTTTATTTACAGGTTCATAACATTCTGGCTATGTATCATGTTTCCTTTACCATTTTATTGTTGATGGAGATCTAGGCTAGGTCTATTTTAGTCAAGTATAAGTATTGTAACAATAAACATGACATGTAGGTATTTCTGTGCTATGTTGACTTAACTTCCTTCAAATATATATGTAAGAGTTACATCAGAGGTTGATATGGTCTTGCTCATTAATTTCTGAGGAGCCTCCATACTTATTTCCTTAGTGGCTGCACGGGTTTGCTTTCCTGCCAGCAATGAATAAGGGTTCCCCACATCCTCTCCTGCATTTGTTCTCATTTGTTTTCTTGATCATGGCCATTCTGACAAGGATGAAATGGAATTCCAAAACTGTTTTCGTGTCTCCCTGATGATACTGAACACTTTTCCAAGTACTCATTATCCTTTTGTTTTTCTTCACTGGGAATGGCCCATTCAGCTTGCTGTCCCATTTACTTATTGGAGAGCTCTGTTTTTATGTGTTTCATATTTTCAGGTCCTTATATATCCTAGATATTAATGACCTGTCTAATAGGAGGGTTTTCCCATTCAGTAGATGTCTCTTCATTCTAGTGTTGCTTCCTTTGCTGTGCTGAAGATTTTTCATTTCATATAATCTCTCATTTGTCAATTTTTAGAACTATTTCTTGTTGTATTAGAATCCTTTTCTGAAAATGCTTGCCTGTGCCTATATCTTCAAGTGCTTTACTTAGATTTTCTTCTAACAGTTGCAAAGTTTCTTGTCAAAGACTTTAGTGTCTTTAGTTCATTTTGAATTGATTCTTGTGGAGGGTGAGAAATAGAAATCTAGTTGTGGTCTTTTATATGTAAATCGTTTCCCCAGAACTATTTGTAAAAGAGACTATTTTGTCTCCAATTTATATTTTGGACAGCATTTTTCAAAACAAGATGACTGTAACTAAAAGGCTTTATTTCTGAGTCATCTATTCTAGCCTAACTGTCTTTGTTACAGTACCATGCCGTTTTTGTTACGATAACTAACTATATAATAAGAATTTGAGGTGGAATGTGTGTCATATCCCACACTGTTGTCTCTACTAAGGACTGCATAAGTTATTAAGAGCATTGTGCTTCCATATGAAGCTTAAGATTTCCTTTTCTTACCATAAAAAAAAAATTCCTTTTCTTATACCCATGGGAAGAGATACAGAGACAAAGTATAGAGCAGACACTGAAGGAAAGGCCATCCAGGGACTGCCCCACCTGGGGATTCATCTCCCATACAGTGGATCTCCCATATTGTGGATGCCAACAAGTGCTTGCTGACCGGAGCTGTGTCCCGAGAGTTTCTGCCAGTGCCTGAAAAATACAGAGGTAAATACTCTCAGCCAACCATTGGACTGAGCACAGGGTCCCTAATGGAGGAGCTAGAGAAAGGACCCAAGGAGCTGAAGGGGTTTGCAGCCCCATAGGAGGAACAACAATATGAACCAACCAGTACCCCCAAAAGCTCCCAGGGACTAAACCACCAACCAAAGAGTACACATGGAGGGACCCATGGCTCCAGCCACATATGTAGCAGAGGATGACCTAGTCAGTCATCAATGGGAGGAGAGGCCCTTGGTCCTATGAGGGCTCTATACCCTAGTAGGGGACTGCCAGGGCCAGGAAGCAGGAGTGGATGGGTTGGTGAACAGGACCAGGAAAGGGGATAACATTTGAAATGTAAACAAAGAAACTATCTAATAAATACAAAAACAAAATTTAAAAATCCTCTATTCAGGTCATTCAGCGATGTAGATTTCCTTTTCTTGTTCTGTGAGGAATGTCATTGTCATTCTGATGAGGATTTCTTTACATATGTAGATTGCTTTCAGTGACATAGCAATATATACAATATTCTGCCTACTAAAGAATAAGAGGTTATTCTGTCTTCTAGTGTTTTCCTCAATTTCTTTTTTCAGTTTCTTACATTTTCATTGTAGAGATGTTTTACCTCCATGAGTAAGCTTATTCACAACAATTTTTAAAATTTTTTATTAGATATTTTCTTCATTTACATTTCAAATGCTATCCCAAAAGTCCACTATACACTCTCTCTGCCCTGCTTCCCACTCATGCTGCCAACTTCAGCTACTTGTGTACTTTCTCTAGCTCCTCTATTGGGGGCCCTGTGTTCCATCCTGTAGATGACTGTGAGCATCCACTTCTGTATTTGCCAGGCACTGGCATAGCCTCACAAGAGACAGCTATATCAGGGTCCTGTCAGCAAAATCTTTCTGGCATATGCAATAGTGTCTGTGTTTGGTGGCTGATTATGGTATGGATCCCCTGGTGGGGCAGTCTCTGGATGGTCTTTCCTTCTGTCTCAGCTCCAAATTTTATTCACAACAATTTAAAAAATCTATAATGAATGGGATTTCCCCCAACTTTCTTTCCACTGCGTTTGCTATTGATATATAGAAAAGATACTTTTTTGTATGGTGATTTTTATATCCTGCTACTCTGCTGAGAGTGTTTGTAGTGTGCTGGTGGAATCGTTGAATCTAGTAATCTGCCTTTTTTTTTCCTTCCTATTTGTATCCCCTTTAATTCTCAGAGTCCTTCCAATAAATTCTTTTGTCACTGCTGTGTAACCAGATCAAATCAAATGTAACTGATTCAAATTCAGTGCTATTGGAGGAATAAGCTTTGGCTCCACTGAGGAAATTCTTGAAAGATGGACCAACAGTGAAGAAACCATTGTTCCCTGTGGAACATCGTGATGAGAGATGTAACGTGCTGGCTAAGTTGACAGTGTTTTCTCCATCCAGTCCCCCTGCTCTCTTCTGTTGGTGGATAAAACCAAACTGCACCTTGAATTGCAATTCTGTATGGCCTGAGTATTGCTTCCCTTAGAATTTCTTCTTATTCCTATGCTCACAATATAAGACAACAAATGCTTTCTTTTTTAGCCTCACTGCTGAGAAGTCTTCATTAGCAAGATAGTTTAGAATTCATCTCATGTTTAAAAAAGAAATAATTGCCCCTTGATTTGTACCCTCCTGTAGCTTCACCATGTTCTAATTCTTGTCCAAAGAGTTTGCTATATTATTAAATCCTTATGCTCCCATTTCCTTTAAATTCAGTCTGAAGGTTTTATATCCACCTATTACTAAAATTCTGCTCAGGAAGATGTGGCTGGTCAATAGCGAAGTGAGAGGCAAAAAGGAAAGTTGATAACTTCTATCTGTGGAGATGAAACACTCATCCAAACTTGGGCTTGGAAAAATGAGATGGAGAGTGAAGTCTNACAAAATAACATTCCCCTCTTGCTAGAATAAGGGCCTCAGCCATTTGTCTTTTCCTGCCATAATATTCCAGAGAAAATTCCAATTTATAGGGAACCATTATTTTAATGATCTGATCGCCAAAGGGAAGAAAATAAATTGTTTTATTTAGAATACTTTTACTCTTGTCAGTACAGTTATACATAAAACCTTTGGGAGGCATGTATCTATCTAGTCAAGGGTAACTTCCAAAGGGAATCTCCTTCCTTTGTCATCTCAGGCACCAACCCTAGTTGTAGGTAGATTTAATAGCCATATGTCTCTACCATTAGAAAATCTTGGGGGGGGTTCCAGAACCCTTTCTTCCCACTTCTCATTTCTCATGCCACTTTAGGTATCACATATTTTTAAGGAGCGGGGGTTGGACATAAAGCAGAAGTCCTAAACACTTAGCCAAGCCTCCCACTGAGGGGAAATTTCTATCCTTAGAACTGAGTTTCACTTGCAGATTTTAGTTTAGATGTGAAGAATTAATGATGAGTGGTAAATCATTTCATTGTGACTATTCTATTCCTCCACACCTGGAAACGATAGAGGAAGGAGGAAGTGTAAGGGCTCAAGGCAATGGTTCCAAGTGCATAAAGCATCTACTTCTCTAACCATCCTGGCATGTATGAAATATTATGAAGACATACTTGTGTTACTCCCTTTGGCACTGGACAGCTTAGACAGAAGATGCCAAGAATCTCATGCCGGGAGAAGAAACAAGCTAGGACTCTTGGCCAAACCAGAACGAGGACTAACTTTCTGGCAAGAAACGTACAATCTATCATGTCACTTTTCAGGAGAGATTGAAGTTCAGAAGGAGGAAATAAATTGACCAGCACTGCCCAGCTATAGATACTTCTTGACTTTGTTTAAAACTAAACCTCATAGGATTCTGAGGATGGTCTTGGTGGAGGAGTCAATAGACCTTTGTACCTCTTCCCAATGTACCAAACCATCCAATGTCAACAGGCTTTCATAGGGTGCCATCTTGTGTTGCTCAGTGGGAATGCAGAAGAGATGCCAGGGCCACCTTAATGGAAAGCAGTCAAGTGGGGTTGAAGCTGGAAAAATAAAAATTTTTTAAAAGAAATTATTAATATTTCTATTCTGCATTTCACTATTAATTGTGTGTTGATGTTTGGTCTGTTGCTATGCATTGTAGTGATAAATGCTGGTCCCCAAGATCTGGCTGCCCACAATGAGGAGTTCCTTGGTGATGAGGAAATCATCACATATACCAAGAGATGCTATGTAACCTTGTTCCTTAATTTAAAACTATTGGTTAAATAAACATGTTGACAGCTTGTAGCTGGGCAGAAGATAGGTAGGCAAGGCTTCAGGTGCAGGGCTCGAGGTCTGACCAAAAGAATAACAGGAGAAAAATGAGAAGAGGAAGGAAGAAGATGGCAGGTGTAGATGGAAAGTGAGAACATGGCAATGAGGGCCAGACATTTGGAAAGGAGTGGGCCATGAGAAACATGGCAAGTTGTACCTGAGTGCCATTGACTGGAAAGTAGACAGACTAACATAGAGGGTTGATATTTGCCCACCTCTGGTGCTTTTAAGGCTCATTATAAATGTGAAAGTTTTGTGTATTTATTTGGGAGCTAAATGATTAAAGGTGGGGTAGAAACCTCCAATTAATTTTTTCTACATTAATTATGTCTTTAATTGAACTATTAAAGACAGATAGACAAACATGACCAGTTAGGGGATGACTTAGTTACTTTTCTATTTTTTGTGATAATACACCATAACCAAGCAAGCCAACTTGTAAAAGAAAATATTTAACTTAGAGGATAAAGATTCAGAGAGTTAGAATCCATGGCCATCATAGCAGGTAGCAAGGCAACAGACAGGCAAAATGGCACCAGAGCAGTAGCTCACAGCTCACTTTTTGATGTGTGAGAGAGAGATCGAAAAAGACCTCTGTGAAGTAGGCATGTAAAAAGGATTCTTTAGAACCATGTAAGCAGAGGAGAGAAAACTAACTTTGTACTTGATCGTTCTTAGATCAAGAACATTGGCACTTATAATAACCCACACTGTAGTCCTGAACCTGTATGAGCAGACTTGCCTAAGTAGCAGATGTTGGTTGTCATGGTACGATTATGAGTTCAGTATACAAGCTCTGTGACTTATGGCTGACCCGTACCTAGTTATGCTCAGGCCTGAGTGCTGAGTGTCAGTATACTTTGAGAGTTTGCTCCAAGTACACGTGAATAAATTACAAGGCGATAATAGTGTTGGAATTTGAGTATAATGGGGAACTGTTGTGACACCCGAGGTATGATATTACTAGCCATTTAGTGCTTTTGCTTCAACTAGACTGGTTAATATTTCTCAAAATGTTTTGTGTAAATACTTATAACTGCTGTATTATTAAAATTATGTTTTATTTTTGTTTTCTTTGGGGGGAGGCATGGTTTCTCTGTGTATCCCTGGCTATCCTGGAACTCACTTTGTAGGCCAGGGTGGCATCTAATTCAGAAATCTGCCTGCCTCTGCTTCCCGAGTGATGGGATTAAAGGCATGTGCCACCACGGCCGTCTTTGTAATTATGTTTTGTTATATATTATATTTTAGTCTACAAAGTATTTTGACTTTAGAATTTTATGTGTTTGTACATATGTGTATATATATGTTTGTATTTCATCCCTCATGATTGTGCTTCATAGACATTCCTATATATATATATATATATCTGTAACATTATATCATAAACATACCAAGAAATAACTAAGGTTCTCTGTATTGAAATTATTTACCTCAGAAAATTGGAGTGGCTTCACAGTGGTGGGGATAAATTATGATATAAACCTCCCACTATAATGTGTGCCTGTTTTCATTTTTAACAAACACTCCCTATCATTTTCTTACTAGGTATACTTTATTCAATAAAATATAGGTATGTTTTTTAGATATATGTGACATTTCAGAGTGTGTACATAATCCATATTGAATAAATTAAAAACATTATTTATGATTTATCCTGAATTATATATATCACAAATAGGTAACATTGTGAACCACATCTCTTTGGACTTAGGTATCACCCAGTAAGTTGATTATTTTGTTCTGAATGACTGATCACTATTTCCACAAATGAAGTAGAGAATCAGAAGAATTAGACTGGTGAACTAACTAGAGAGTCAGTTACTATTTACAGTAATCAGTGAGCATAGTGTTCATATATTGTGAACAAAAAGAATAGTATATAGAGGTAATCACTCTTGTGCGTGTAGAAACATGGTGTTGAAAACATGTATTAACTCTTACTGCTGTTTTCACGTGTGATGTGGTTTATTTATCCTGACACTCCTTCAGAGAGATATAGCTTTCTTGATGAATTGGGCAAAACCTAAATATAAAGATGTTCATATTTGTGAAAAGCTAATTAACCAAGATGGTAGGTTTCCAGTGTACAAGTCAGGATGTCTCAAGTCTGTAGAAGTCCTAGGCATTATCTGCTTCATGACATCAAATCCATGGTCACTTTATCACAGGATAGATACTGCTACATCACTGCCACATTTCAACCAAGTCCTTGCAAGGAAGTACCAGGTCTTCTCCTCAGCTCACAGAGACTTAGGACTGGGATTATTAGCCACACATGTGGCCTAAAGCCATCTACAAATAGGGAGATCTTTAGTTGATATCTGATGGAAATACAAATGTTACCCTCAGAAGTGCAGAGACCTTGTTGGCCACACACCCTGGGAGAGTGACTCATAAGTACTCAGAATATCCACCCAGATTTTAGAGGCCCCATTACTCTTGGAGCAACTCTCCAATAGAGCTGAGTTAAACCACTTGAATGGCCAGCAGGATCCAGATACTCCTTTCCTTTTTATCTGGATGCTACAAAACACATGAGTTCAAAAGGAGAAACAAAGCACAGGGTAATTATTATTGTTTTCCAGGAGTCAGTAAATTATTGAGTGTCAAAGGATGAATGGATCAATATAGTTACACCAGGTCCCTTATACTACTAAATTCACTTCCCCAGTGAAATGTATGTGTTCAAAAGCTAAAATTCTGTGTTCTTGATGATGAATGCAGAATCAGAATGTGTCAGCTGATGGAGGTTGAAATATGCTAGTGAGATGTGATGAAGAAATTTTTCAGTCCTTTTGGGCTTCAAAATGCTTAAAGGAAAAGATGATCATATGTGGTTAAATCGTGACATTTATTTTCATGACAAGAGTGAGATGTCTTCTTAGTATAGGTGCTTGTCATTGCACCTGATATTCTGATTCTAACCCCAGAACCCCAAATAATGGTAGGGGGAAACTAGATACCAACAGTTGCCCTCCCAAACTGAATACATGCATTAAATTGTTACATATTAAAACAGACTTTTATATTGCTTTATATTCCTGTCCTCTAGAAAGCAATAGAAAAAAAAAGCTTTTTAGTTTTCTACTCTTTGCCTATACTTACTATCAGGAAATACAGCCTAGTAGTAGCCTAAATCTAGTAAATCTAATCCCTTATCTTAGTTACTTTCCTATTTTTTGTGATAAAACACCATGACCGAGCCAACATGTAAAAGAAAATATTTAACTTAGAGGATAAAGTTTCAGAGAGTTAGAATCCATGGCCATCATAGCAGGTAGCAAGGCAGCAGACAGGTACAAATGGCACTGGAGCAGTAGCTGACAGCTGACATTTTGATGTGTGAGTAAGAGAGATCGAAAAAGACCTCTGTGAAGTAGGCATGTAAAAAGGATTCTTTAGAACCATGTAAGCAGAGGAGAGAAAACTAACTTTGTACTTGATCGTTCTTAGATCAAGAACATTGGCACTTATAATAACCCACACTGTAGTCCTGAACCTGTATGAGCAGACTTGCCTAAGAAGCAGATGTTGGTTGTCATGGTACGATGTTCACTATACAAGCTCTGTGACTTATGGCTGACCCGTACCTAGTTATGCTCAGGCCTGAGTGCTGAGTGTCAGTATACTTTGAGAGTTTGCTCCAAGTACACGTGAATAAATTACAAGGCGATAATAGTGTTGGAATTTGAGTATAATGGGGAACTGTTGTGACACCCGAGGTATGATATTACTAGCCATTTAGTGCTTTTGCTTCAACCAGACTGGTTAATATTTCTCAAAATGTTTTGTGTAAATACTTATAACTGCTGTATTATTAAAATTATGTTTTATTATATATTATATTTTAGTCTACAAAGTATTTTGACTTTAGAATTTCATGTCTTTGTATGAATATATGTTTCTATATATGTTTGTATTTCATCCCTCAAGATTGTATTCATAGACATTCCTATATATACATCTGTAACACTATATCATTAACATACCAAGAAATAACTAAGGTTCTCTGTATTGAAATTATTTACCTCAGAAAATTGGAGTGGCTTCACAGTGGTGAGGATAAATTATGATAAAAACCTACCACTATAATGTGTGCCTGTTTTCATTTTTAACAAACAATCCCTATCATTTTCTTACTAGGTATACTTTATTCAATAAAATGTAGGTATGTCTTTTCCATTTATGTGAAGTTTTAGAGTGTGTACCTACTCCATACTGAATAATTTAAAAACATAATTTATGATTTATCCTGAATTGTATATATCACGAATAGGTAACATTGTGACCCACATTGCTTTGGACTTAGGTATCACCCAATAAGTTGATTATTTTGTTCTGGATGACGGATCACTCTTTCAACAAATGTAGTAGAGAATCAGAAGCATTAGACTGGTGAACTAACTAGAGAGTCGGTTACTATTTACAGTAATCAGTGAGCATAGTGTTCATATATTGTGAACAAAAAGAATAGTATGTAGAGGTAATCACTCTTGTGTGTGTAGAAACATGGTGTTGAAAACATGTATTAACTCTTACTTCTGTTTTCACCTGTGATGTGGTTTATTTATCCTGACACTCCTTCAGAGAGATATAGCTTTCTTGATGAATCGGGAAAACCTAAATATAAAGATGTTCATATTTGTGAAAAGCTAATTAACCAAGATGGTAGGTTTCCAGTGTACAAGTCAGGATGTCTCAAGTCTGTAGAAGTCCTGGCATTATCTACTTTATGACATCAAATCCATGGTCACTTTATCACAGGATAGATACTGCTACATCCCTGCCACATTTCAACCAAGTCATTGCAAGGAAGTACCAGGACTTCTCCTCAGCTCACAGATACTTAGGACTGGGATCCTTATCCTCACACGTGGCCTAAAGCCAACTACAAATAAGGAGATCTTTAGTTGATATCTGATGGAAATACAAATGTTACCCTCAGAAATGCAGAGACCTTGTTGGCCACACACCCTGGGAGAGTGACTCATAAGTACTCAGAATATCTACCCAGATTTTTAGAGGCCCCATTACCCTTGCAGCAACTCTCACCTAGAGCTGAGTTAAAGGACTTGAATGGCCAGCAGGATCCAGATACTCCTTTCTTTTTTATCTGGATGTTACAAAACACATGAGTTCAAAAGGAGAAACAAAGCACAGGGTAATTATTATTGTTTTCAGGAGTCCGTAAATTATTGAGTGTCAAAGGATGAATGGATCAATATAGTTACACCAGGCCCCTTATACTAAATTCACTTCCCCAGTGAAATGTATGTATTAAAAACCTAAAATTCTGTGTTCTTTATGATGAATGCAGAATCAGAATGTGTCAGCTGATGGAGGTTGAAATATGCTTGTGAGATGTGATGAAGAAAATTTTCAGTCCTTTTGGACTTCAAAATGCTTAAAGGAAAAGATGATCATATGTGTTTAAATCATGACATTTATTTTAATGACGAGCGTGAGATGTCTTCTTAGTATAGGTGCTTGTCATTGCACCTGATATTCTGATTCTAACCCCAGAACCCCAAATAATGGTAGGGGGAAACTAGATACCAACAGTTGCCCTCTGATGTGTCCCCCCCAAACTGAATACATGCATTAAGTAGTTACATATTAAAACATAGACTTTAATATTGCTTTATAATCCCGTCTTCTAGAAATCAAAAGAAAAAAAAAAGAAAGAAAAAGAAAGCTTTTTACTTTTCTAATCTTTTCCTATACTTACCATCAAGAAAGATAGCCCAGTAGTAGCCTAACTCAATCTAATCACATGTACTGACACAGTACACTTTTATTGATGTCAAAGTTGCTTGTGTAAATAAATGGTGCCGTGAGCTGACAGTTACTTTCTGTTCCTCTAGTTCTACCTCAACAACCTACTGTCACACCCTTCTCAACTGATGACCGTCCCTGTACAAAATCCTCATTGACTGTAAGAAGCCCTGTTCCTTTATATAAGAGAAAAGTTACTTTAATGGTTCCCTCATGTTTTTATGACTATAGCACACTTGAAAAAGTAAAGTTGAGTAAGTGTATAATGTATTAAATATTTTAAATAGGAAGAGAACGAAATGTAATTATATCAGATTGCTGATTTAATAGAACTGTATCAGTTAGTGACTTTTAGTGAGGGGAGACTCTTCCGGACAATAATGTTCTACCTTTGATACCAGTATGTAAATTTCACTCAGAAGGTGGCAGGCATATCATTCATGTAGAATTGAATGTTTATTTAAGCGTTTACTCCTTTTATGACTTTTAGAGCCTGTGGTTTAGGCTGAATCTGATTATGTTCCCCAAATATCTATGCGGGGGAAGCATCATATGTCCTAGCATGGCATGTTCAGGTGCCAAGAACTTAAGACCTAAGGATGCATGCAAATTATTGGAGTGCTTCACAAAAGGGGTTAGTATCACTAAATAGGTGTTAGCGTCACCATATTGTAATGTAACTCAGCTAACCTTCAGAAGAAGCCAATGCATAAGGTTGCCTGATGTGGCATTCAGTCAGTAAATATGGGAAACACTCTAGTTTTTGTCACAAAGTAGACATCTTGAGGTATTCTGTGTCAGTATAACATAATATACTAACACAGTACATTTCACCTGAGTCTCTAATAGTCAGTAAGAGTCAGTAGATTAGTAAGAAATTAGATTAGCTTGCCAAACTTTGGTACAATTATGTCCTGTCAAAAGGTGAACCAAAGAGTTGTACAAATGGGATTCAGCATAATCTAAGTCTCTCAAGTGTTTTCTTTCCTGTATGTTACAGGTGGAATCCAGAAAACACCGGAATAGTATGTATCCTGCAGTTGCTGAAGACATGTGTTAGATATGAATTGTGTTAATACTGGTTGTTTTTTGTCTGGTTGCACCACAGTGAGCAAATCAGCATGTATTGATTGAAAATCAGATGTTTGTTCCAAAAAAATGTGATGCCTGCAGTGAGAAATGATAGCCCTGTGTCTACAGCTGCTGCTTCCAGCTGTGACCTCTTTAGTTTGGTGTTTTGTGCACTAGGCTGCATCTAAACCTATCTTATCTACATAGATATCCAAGTTACTCAACCCAATTTACAGGAAAAAAAAATTGAAAATAATCAGAATACACAATTTACTTACGTGTTTAAAGTTTGCCAAATCTACATGTGGTAGATTGATTTGTATTTTTTTTTTAACATTTATTCATTTGTTATATATAAGTACAGAGTAGCTGTCTTCAGACACACCAGAAGAGGGCATCAGATCTCATTACAGATGGCTGTAAGCCACCATGTGGTTGCTGGGATTTGAATTTAGGACCTTTGCAAGAGCAGTCAGTGCTCTTAACCACTGAGCCATCACTCCAGCCCTTGATTTCTGTTTTTCTAGACAGATGAATAAACCAAGATTCAGAGTAAGTGACTGAGGTTGTTAGATATGCAGTGCAGCATTAGATTTAACACAACAGAGGGCATTAAAAAAAACAAAAAACAGGAAAGGATTTCCAGTTTTCCAACATCTGCCTGCAATAACTCAAAGCTACAGAAATCCCAAAGATTGCTGTGACTAACACAGTGCTCAGAAGCCCTGGGCAGTGTAATTTACCTGCCTACAGACATTATCAAGTATGAAAGAAAAGCCCATGTTTTTGTGCAGATTACTGACTCTGTGCTACATTGAAATTGGCTACATGTGTATGAACTGAGTTCATGCTAGACTTGGTTGGTTCCTTCTAGTAAGACCTGGTGAAAAGCTTTAAAGGATTGACAATATTTAACATTAAGACAAAGAACAAAACAACTAAGGCAAAGTATTCACTAAGAACTCTGGTCACCACCTAGATACTGATCACTGCTTTTTAATTTTTAAAAAAAAATATAGGATATTTTGTTTTGGTTTTGTTTTGATTTTGTTTTTCTTTTAGAGACAGGGTTTCACTGTATATACATGACTCTCCTGAAACTAAATATCTATCGATCGATCGATCGATCGATTGATGGATCTATCTTTCTATCTATCTTTCTATCTATCTATATGGCCTAGAACTCACATAGTACCATCTGCCTCTGACTACAGGTGTCAACTACCACATCCATGGAATACACATACAAAAGTGAGGTACATTCTATGCTCCAAGAGACTTTCCTCTCTGTAGTGGTCAGTCTCCATATTTTAAGTGTGAATACTGAATAGATATTTTCCGCAGTGAACCACATGACTCAAAATCATTATTTCAAGTGTTTTCTGCATAGTTCATCTATAGTGTTAGCACTTTGCTATATTGTGGTTTGATTAAAGGAAACTAGTGTGAGAATATGAATTAGCCCAGTTATGTCAGTGTCAGTACATGCTTAGGATGTCCAGGATCCAAAGTTTGTATCCTACTTCTATGTAAAATGTTCTCAGGATAGCTTAATCATATTAATACTTATCCTAGGGAAGTGAAGGAAGGAGAAACACAAATTCAAGTTCATTATTTTCTGTGGTGTGAATTTCATGCTAGACTAGAATAGAGACGTTTCTCCCCCCCCCCCCAGGTCAGACTGGTGAGGGAGGCATGACCAGGTATGGTGCACTCTCACTGCCCTGGAGCCAGTACCCACATATAAGCAGGAACTAAGAAAGGCCATACAGATGGGCAGTGAGGATGTCACCTACAAATGATGAGAACACACACCGCCTATTATGTTACCAATGCACCAACCTGCTGTTCATGTCAGTTCATGATGAGGATGAACATGATGAGCTTTGCTAGCTGAAGGGAAGTTTCTCTTCAGCCCAACCATCATGTGACAACTTGGTCTTGAGTAACTTTGAAATTGAGCATTTTTTAGAAAATACCTCAATGTGGTCATCTGATCAACAAATCACTCACTTGAGAGGCACCAGTCAGGTTGAGGTTCTTAGAGGAAGACCACATATTTCTACTAAGATAGGGCCCTCCTATAGCTTCTTAGGTAAATAGGGAAAATAAATACATTCTCTGTTGCCCATGTGTAACCAACTGAAACCTCATGCTTCCTAGATGCAATCATACATAGGTAAGTCTCCTGTCATTTAATAGACACCGCAAAGGAGTTCTATGTGCTTTTCCTTGAGGGATATCTGTGTGTGTGATTATATATCCATATACAATTTTGTTTTGAACTAAGATTCATGGGGTATCAAGTATATAGCACTGTAGTGAACATGCATCACTCAGAACTGAGAGTGGATAAATTTCAGTTTTTATGTTGCTCTAAGAGTGATATGGATTCTGTTTACCAGGTACAGCACCAACATAACAGAGACCTGTTGCTCTTCTCTGTACATTGTCACACTGACATGAAGTTATGACTTACCTACACCATCTGTGTAATGCATGCTGGTGTTCACAGTGACTTAGTGATCTTTCAAAAGCACCACTGTAACTCTGATGATGGTGTCTGAGGAATGGTCATGAGATGGAATGTACAAACATAGACCCATTACTGGTTTTCTCTGGTTATTCGGTTTGGTTTTTGCTTATTTGTTGTTTATTGTTTGTTTGTTTTGCTATGAAGCTGACATATCTTATTGTTAATGCATTCCCAGTATTTAAAATTATAAGAAATATCCATCACAAGAATGCTGTTGTTCCCCTAGATGCTGAAGAACATCAAGCCCCAACTTGCACGTCTATACAAAAAATACCAACTGAAACAAAAGGTACTGAGGAAATAGAATTTATTAAATTATATGAAGTTTTTGTAGATCATAAAGTATGATACAAGGAAAACACGGATGACCAGCTTAGAAACATTTTCTTCTGTAGATGATGTTAATTTGCATACTTCATTAGGTTAAAATCACCCACGGAATTTAAAAACAGATTTAAATTTGCCACTTGTTCTCATTGAGTAATGAGACAGGGAAAAATGAGCTCAGTCCTGTCTGAGTCACTGTCACTTCTCCTGCTGCAGACAGGGACAGTTGAGCCACCCTCTCTATTACCTGTTCACAGACTCCTGTAATGTGGATGGAGTGAATATCAACCATCTCAAGAGTGATCCTGTGATTATCAAAAGTGTCGAGAATGAAGACAGACTTGGGATTAGGTCACAGCATTTCTGGTCTGACCCCTTGGCACTGGGTCCCTGGAGTGGTGTGTTACACTCTGTGCTTGGGAGGCTTAAGAGAATGGGAAAGAACAGTAGAAACAAGGAAATGGCAGGAGGAGTAGGAAGTTTCTGTGGGTTTCTTTTTCTTTCAACACCATCAAGGTAACCCCGGTCAGGTTGTGTATTCTGTGCTTCTGGCTCTGTCATTTGAAGGCA
The DNA here is from genome assembly GCA_902729485.2 of Mus minutoides. Lineage (NCBI taxonomy): Eukaryota > Metazoa > Chordata > Mammalia > Rodentia > Muridae > Mus > Mus minutoides. The sequence goes on along the minus strand of LR749589.1, from coordinate 1,909,277 downwards.
GTCTTTCACACTTAGCACTTTTCAGTCTGTCAGTTGATGCCAAATGGCCAAACCTGCCACTGTGGTTAATAGCTCTACATGAAAGCTGTGCAAAGGCACTTTGCCAGTTTGTAGTGAAAAGGAATGTCTGTTTCAGCACAGTAGTTTGAGTATGGAGTGCATACTTGCTGAGAACCATAGATGTAGGGAGTTTCAGGCAGATGCAGTTCAACAGGAGTAAAGAAACAGAGTGCTTATGTCCAGCTCACCTTCTTGGACAGTCATGGACCTCAGCCCAGAGAACAGTGACACTAACAGTGGCCCAGTTTACTACCTCATTTTATCACCACAACATTAAGTTCCACAGGCAAACCCAGGAGATCTCGATCTTATCCATTTGCGATAAGATTGAGATAACTTCCAACTGAGATAAAATGTCACCACATATAAACTGTTATGATCTGTTTCGGTTTTTATCTTAGGGTAAACCAGTACTGATGGTGAGATATAATCCTCTCCTGTGCACTCAAATGCGCTATAAATAAAGGCCATTACTGTGATCCTGATGATGTAGGATGTAGATCCTGGTCCCTTGAGAATTTTGTTTTTTATAGTAGTAGTGGATTCTTGGTCCTCTTGTGACCATTTAGTCCCATTTTCAAGGACGACCACAGATTAGACTGCCAAATAGCTAACAGGGTTCTCTACCATGACCTCCCTGCAACACTAACAATATCCTGACAAAGACCTAATGTATGTCTTTAGCTTGTAGCAGTCTATGCTCCTTAATTTGACTAGCATACAAAGTGATTGAGTCAAGGGAGGTTAGAGGCCAGTATTCATCTTAGACCTTTTGACTTTATGAGTGAGAAAAGGTATACAACTGCCCTGTTCTTCAGGCTTTTAGAGGCATCCTTTTTTAGCCTCCAAGAGGCAGAGGCTGAGTTTAAGTGTTCTCCTAACATACTGCCAATTTTCTGTAGGATGAAAGATGCTAAGTCTTTGAGATCAGTTCTTCAGGAACCCATCTTGCCTTAGGATATTTCCTTCCTCTGTGCTGTCACTACTCGAGACTTTCATTCTTGACATGGTCTGACCTGTCCCATCTTTTCTGGGGACATGAGATTATAATCTAAGGAATCTCTGTTCTCTTAGTAGCTTCACTATAACTTTTTTCATAGGTTCACAATCTAGGCTCCTCAGAAGTATGTTTGCTTTTTTTGGATTCTCCCATTCCGCAGATGGCTTTGGCCTTCTTTTATAGGCTGTATCTGCACAGTGTCTATCTGCTTCTGAACCCTGAGTCAGAGATACAGGATTCAACTTCTAGTCCCACCTTTCCAGTCTTCCCTCTTATTACCTCTTACTCCATCCTTCTCCAGCCACTTCTCATTTTTCCTGGTTGCCATGTTGACTCTGGACTATATGTCTGCCAACCCTGGAAGCACATGTGCTCCCTTTCAACTGTTGCATTATTGTTGATGCTGTAAACTTTGTCCACACAGTGTGGCCTAACTCTCAGCCATGTCTCCAGCCTCGGTCTGGGGTATATATTAGGTCTTTCTGTATTCACTAAATGTTTCTTCTTCACAAAGCTCATGAGACTCACAAGATCACTGGAAGAGAACACAAAAGAACCTTTCTCAAGGAAAGCATGCCGGAAAAGGCAGTGTCAGTAGGACATCTGGGTTAGACCTTTACTCTGTGAGCCAAAGGTAAAAGACTGCTGGTGGCCAGCAGAGGCTGAAGAGAGAATAGTGATTATCCTGTGCTCAAAAGTCATCTCAGGAACTGTTATCTCTGATTTTTATCATAAGATTTGTTTTTTTAGGACCAGTGAGATAGCTCAACAGTAAGGCACTTGCTGTAAAGACTGAAGACAGGAATTTGAACCTAGAACCTGTACGGTTTACTGAAAGAACTGGGTACGAAAGATTCACCAATGCTGGATGGACAGCCAGTTACTGAGTCTCCCAAATAGAAGAAATATGAAAAAAAAAAGTTTTTGAAAGATTTATTTCATTGTTACATTACGTAACAGATTGTTTCAAATTGCTTCAGATTATCATTTCCTAGAGAGCAAATTCTGTTCCTCATTTTACTATAGGGTCTGCTTAGATCCATCACAAATCAAAAACCAGGTTAATGCTGATGACAAATACTTATTCTAAAGATTTATTTTATTTATATTTATATGTGAGTACACTGTAGCTGTCTTCAGACACTCCAGAAGAGGGCGCCAGATCTTGTTACGGATGGTTGTGAGCCACCATGTGGATGCTGGGATTTGAACTTATCACCTTCGGAAGAGCAGTCGGGTGCTCTTACCCGCTGAGCCATCTCACCAGCCCCAAATACTTATTCTAATAAGGCTACTATTCATTGATCAAGGACACAGAACAGACTTGGGAGTTGAGCTTGCAAATGAAGAGCATCTGGGCCAAGTTATTGTTACTTTTTCTACCAATAAGGATTTAGGGATCGAGGCTTTCCTTATGACGTTGACCTATGTAAATTGATACAGAATATAGGTTTTACAGTGTAATCAACCAAATCTACGTGTTATTCTGTAGTTAGAAACAGCTGTTATGCTTTTTAGAACAAAGGATGAATAGTGGGTATTGTGGTTAAGAAAAATCATGTTCTGAAAAAAATGACAGTACTTGGGGCAAGTTTCTTTTGCTTGTTCCCAACAATTTCTCTGGAAATCCTTTCTTTGCCTCTATTTACCTTCCCAGAAGACAGTCCAGCTTTATCCCAACCACCTCATTTCCTACATTTAGTTACATATACTAAGTCCATGCACTTTTACCCACATCAAGTAAATAATAAGCAGTGCCATGATCTGACAGTTACTCTGTGTTTCCCTAGTGTTACCTGTACGTACTGACAGTACAACTATAGAAGAGCAAGAGGAAAAGTCACCACTGAGGAGGGTTAAGGTAAGACGGGCTTTCCTTCCTCTAAGGTAGAAAGGTTATCTCAGTGGTTCCCTTATGTTTCAGTGGGTATCACATTTGAGTCATCACACCAGTCAGAAGCATGATAGGTATTAGAGCATTTACTTAGGAAGAGGATGGAATGGAGGAACTGTACCAACTTGGTCTTAATTTAGTACATCACAATGTGGTGCGACATTATGTCCTGAAAGTGGGGCTAATCCCTTTCAAGTGGGTTTCTCCAGTTTATACTAGTCTTCTTGTTTGAAAGAATATACAAACTGAACACTCTACACTCACATGCTAGACACTGCAGGCTTCTAATGCACCAAACTTTGGGTTATATACTCAAATTATTTCTAAACCATAGGTGCTAGAAATAGAATATGTATTAGTGAAAAATATAAGTTTTCATATGTGATATAGGTTTTGAGACCCTCTTGAGACCAGAGAGGTTTGTTTTATCTGCCTATGAATCAAAAAAAGAATGAAAGATGCTGGTTCTGTCACAAGTACAAAGCACCATGTAATTTGTGGAAATCTCAAATAACGTATCCATTAATATAGTCATCACTTGACTGTGATTTTCATCCTTACTGCAATTACAACACATATGTCTAAACCATTTGCATATATTACCCTGCATGATTATGGAATATAATGTATTTTCCCTCTCAATTGCAGGTATCATCTAAAAAAAGCACACACAGTACGTATTGTAGAATTACTAAGATAAGAATTATTATAAATAGGAGTTGTGTTTTGTCTGATGCAACACTGTGATGTAAGATGGTAACTGATAATTAAAATTATGGTTCTAGTTGTGTGTGTGTGTGTGTGTGTGTGTGTGTGTGAGAGAGAGAGAGAGAGAGAGAGAGAGAGAGAGAGAGAGAGAGAGAGAGAATATTTTAACCAAAAAGGAGAAGAAAAGTCTTATGGATATATCAGTGGTCATTGAGTTCATCATGGTACAACAATCACTATGAAAGAGTTATAGATTTTAGGATTTGCCTGCAAGATATCAAATCTATAAGGATCTCAAGTACAATCATGACTGCTATTGTGGGTAGAAGTCCTAAACTGTGTCATTTACCAGGCAGCAGACAGTCAGTTTTGAAAGGTATAGAAGCACACATACTTATTTTCAGGTGAAAGGGCCTAACAATGAAACACAGTGCACGGGAACAGAAATGTAGAGTGGATGTGTCCCAACTGGGTTTCCCATGGATTATTCTAATAAGGTCAAGAGAAAGGCTTAAGGGGTAGACCATATTAGCATGGAAAAAGGACAAACCATTTTGGCACATGGTCAAGTAAAAACTCTAGTCACCTCCTAGAGATTGATCAGTGCTGTCTGATTCTTTAGGGAATTTAGGAAACTTTAGTTTATGAGACAGGTGTGTGTGTGTGTGTGTGTGTGTGTGTGTGTGTGTGTGTGTAAATTTCTGACTCACATCTAATACAGCTCCATCTGCCTTAGTCTATAGAGTGCTGTTACTTAAGGGAGTACACTACCACAGCCAAAGGGAATATACTTTTAATAGTCAGGTACACTCTATGCTCCAAGAGTTTTATCTCTGAGTGGTAGTCAATGTCCATGTTCTGAGTGTTAATACTGAGAAGATACATATTTTTAGCAGTGAAACATGTAACTCAACATAATTTCAAGTGTTTTCTGCATAGTGCAACTACAGTTTCAGTACTTTAGTATGCTGTAGTTTGATTATAGGGAGCTATTGTTCTAATATGGACTGGAGCTTCAGCCCAGTTGTCTCAGTACCTATTTAGCATGTCAGGCCCCAAAGTTTGTATCCTAGTTCTGCATAAAATGTGCCCAAGATGGTTCAATTCTATTAATACTTATCCTAGAGAAGGAAGGAGAAACATAAGTTCAAGTTCATTTTTTTTCTGTAGAGTGAATTACATGCTAGACTAAAATAGTGACCTCCCACCACCACAAAAAATTTAAAAATAGAGAAGGTCAGACCTGTGAGGGAGGCATGACCAGGTATGGTGCATTCTCAGTGCCCTGGAGTCAGTACCCATATCTAAGCAGGAACTAAGAAAGGACATACAGATGGGCAGTGAGGATGTCACCTACAAAGTGATGTGAGCATACAGTGCCTATTTTATTACCAATGCACCAGGCTGCTGTTCTTACTAGTTCATGATGAGGACATGTTCAGCCTTATCTAGTTGAAGGGAAGTTTCTCTTCAGCCCAAACGTCATGTGACAACTTAGTCTTGAGTAACGTTGAAACTGAGCTTTTTTTTTTTTTTTTTTTTTTTTTTAGAAAATACCTCAATTTGGTCATCTGATCAACAAATCACTCACTGAGAGGCACCAGTCAGGTTGAAGTTCTTAGAGGAAGACCATATATTTCTACTAAGCTAGGGCCCTCCTATAGCTTCTTAGGTAAACAGGAAAAATAAATACATTAAAATAAATTAGAATCATATGACTTGAGCCACCAAAGCTTAATCCTTCCTTGCTTCATAACATACAAAGATGAGTATCAAATTCTTTTGACAATTTTCTGAACTGTCCCACATGGAATATGTATAAAGTATACTAATATATGAAAAGCTAGATAGAATTAAATATATTTAACTTACATGAAAAAAAATGTAATGCATTCCCTGTTTCCATTCCTAACCAACTGAAATATCACCCTAACTAGATTCATTCATATGCAGATTAGTCTTCTGTCATTTACTAGACACCACAAGACAATTTTATAATATAAGTTCTTCTTTGAGGCCTGGCTTATTCGAGTGTGTGTCTGTAGATATACACTTGTAAATGAGTAACCAATTAAAACCTCACCCTACCTAGATGTACTCATATGCAACTCATTCTTCTGTCATCTAGCAGATACAACAAAGCAATTCTGTAGAATATGTGTTTTTCATTGAGGGCTAGCTTGTATAAGTGTGTGTGTGTGTGTGTGTGTGTGTGTGTGTGTGTGTACACTTGTGTATGAGTAACCAGATGAAACCTCATTCTATCTAGATTTATTCATATGTAGCTGGCTCTTCTATCATTTAGCAGATACCACCAAGCAATATATACTTGTATATCCATATCTTTTTAACTGAGAATTGTCATAGGATGTCAAGTGTATAACATCATAGTGANCACCAACATAACAGAGTGCAGGTTCTCTTCTCTGTACATTGCCACACTGACATGAAGGTATGACTTACCTCCACCATCAGTGTAATGCATGCTGGTGTGTATAATACACTCTGTGATCTTCCCAAAATACCACTGTAGCTCTGATGATGGTGCTTGGAGAATGGTCATGACATGGAATATACAAACACAAAACCATTGCTCATTTCCTCTGTTTTTCTGCCATGGAGCTGACATCATTGTCTCTGTGAATGCATTCCCAGGCTCCACTTTTTTGAGAAATAAGTGTCGGAGTGGCACTATGCTCCCTATGGATGCTGAAGAATGTGAATTCTTAAACGAAAATTGTAAAGGGAAACCAGAAGACAACATGGAAGGTACAGTGGAAATGAAAGACTGAATAATGTTTAATAGTTTTAGAGTATACATGTAAAACTGTGAATATATTAGTACATTTCTATGTAGATACTATTAATTTGCATATTTCATTAGTTGAGATTCAAGCAAAGAATTTACAACTGGATATAAGACTCACTATTTGTTCTTATTGAGTAATGAGAAAGAGAGGAAAAATGAGCTCAGTCCTGTCTGAGTCACTGTCACTTCACCTGCTGCAGACAGGGACAGGTGAGCCACCCTCTCTATTACCTGTTCACAGACTCCTGTAATGTGGATGGAGTGAATGTCAACGGTCTCAAGAGTGACCCTGTGATTATCAAAAGTGTGGAGAATGAAGACAGACTTGGGATTAGGTCACAGCATTTCTGGTCTGACCCCTTGGCACTGGGTCCCTGGAGTGGTGTGTTACACTCTGCTTGGGAGGCTTAAGGGAATGAGAAAGAACAGTAGAAACAAGGAAATGGCAGGAGGAGTAGGAGGTTTCTGTGGGTTTCTTTTTCTTTCAACAGCATCAAGGTGATCCCTGTCAGGTTGTATATTCTTTGCTTCTGGCTCTGTCATTTGAAGGCAGTCTTTTACACTTAGCACTTTTCATCAATGTCAGTTCATGCCAAATGGCTAAGCCTGCCACTGTGGTTAATAGCTCTCCATGGAAGCTGTACCAAAGGAACATTCCCAGTTTGTAGTGAAAAGGAATGTCTGTTTCAGCACAGTAGTTTGAGTATGGAGTGCATACTTGCTGAGAACCATAGATGTAGGGAGTTTCAGGCAGATGCAGTTCAACAGGAGTAAAGAAACAGAGTGCTTATGTCCAGCTCACTTTCTTGGACAGTCATGGACCTCAGCCCAGAGAACAGTGACACTAACAGTGGCACAGTTTGCTACCTCAGTTTATCACCTCAAGATAACGTCCTGCAGATATGCTTGGGGATCTGGATCTTGTCAGCTTGACTATTTAGAGTAATGGTCACAGTGGCCACAAACTATTATGGTCATTTTGGGGTTTTATTCTATGGTAGAGCCCATCTCTCTGCTGGTGGATTGCCTTCTGTGTACTCAAATGACCCCTTCTACTATTCTCCTAATGATGCAAAATAAGCAAATTCTGTCCCCGTAGTCCCTTGGTTTTATCATGGTAGTATCTTCTTTGTATGTGTGTCTTTAGCTTGTAATAGCCTATGCTCCTTAATTTGACTAGCATACTAAATAATTGAGTCAAGGGAGGTTAATGGTAGACATCTATCTTGGACCCTGTGACTTAATGGGAAAGAAAATGTCTGTATTCTGACCCACCTTTGGTGCTTTCTGAGCCATTCCAGGTTCAACCTCTAAGATGCACAGGGTGGATTCAAGAGTTCCCTTATATTACTGCCTATGTTCCTCAAGATAAAGGACATTGACTCCTGGGATTCAGCTCTCCAGGCACCTATCTGACAACAGGATGTGCCTGACTGTGTGCTGTCACTACTTGAGTGTCTCACTCTTGGCATGGTGTGACCCATGTGTACATGTGGTTATAATCTAAGAAGTCTTTTTCCTCAAAATGGATTCACTACAGCTTCTTCAGTAGGCTTATAGCCTAAACCCCTCAGGATATCTGCTTCTCCTGGATTCTCTCANCTGTGATCCCTTCCTCCTGATACCTTATTGTTGATGCTGTGTACTAGAACACATTGTCCACACAGTGTGGCCTAACCCCAGCAATGTCCCCATCCTCAGCCCTGGGATAACTAGGTCTTTTTGTATTCACTAAATGTCTCTTCCTCACAAAGCTCATGAGACTGACAAAATCACTGGGAGAGAACTGAACAGAACCCTTCTCAGATACCATATGATTATAAAAGCAGTTTAATCTTAGTATGGCATCGGAATCAGACCTTTACCACATGAACAGGTACACCCTCTTGTGTCTTTAGGTCTTCCCTCTAGTTTGCCTTAGGGGAAAATTGTCCATCAGCAGCAGAACCATCATGTTCATCAGGTTTAGTAACATGAACTAAATTTGTACACTTTTACCCACATCAAGTAAATCCCAGTGTAAACAGTAAGCAGTACTGTTCACTTCTTGTCCCCCTAGTGGTACCTGAATGTCCTGACGGTGCAACTTTGCCAGTGGACAAGGGGAAAGCATCAGAGAAGTTGGTGGAGGTAAGAAGGCCTTTCCTTTCTCTCATCTAGAAAACTAACCTTAATAGTCCCCTTATGGTTCAGTGGGTATCACAATTGAATCCTGACACTGATCAGGTATATGACTTTATAAAGCTCCTCATGTTTTAAAGATCTCACTGCCTGAGCATTTAATATGCACATACTGGACACATGGAGCTTTTTTATAACACATCAAACCCTGAAGCATACACTTAAATGATTTCTACCATAGATCACAGAAACAGAAAACTTAATGAAAAATACAAGTTTTCACAGATGGTATGCGATATAGTTTAGGGACTTTTCCATAGAGGCCAGACAGGTTTGCCTGATATGCCTTCAAAGCATGAAAAAACTTGTGAAAGGTCTTTTTCACAAAGTACAGAGCTCCAGCTCTCCTGTTATATCACTAAATAATGGATCCAGTAACAGAATCTCCACTCTACTGCTCCTTTCTATCTTGACTGCAACTAGAAAATGTCAATTGAAAGGCCAAAGACTTTAGCAGGCACTACTCAACAGGATCTAAGTTTTAAAATATTTCATTTTCAATTGCAGGTGCCATCTAAAAGAGGAAGATGTGGTATGTATTGTGGAATCACTCTCTAAGACACATTTTAGATGGTAATTGTGTAATACTTTGTCTTTTGTGTGATGGAGAACTCTGATCTAAGCTGCTTACTGATGTTGTTGTTGTTGTTGATGTTGTGTTTTTTTTTAAGGAAGCAGCATTCTAAGTCATAAATAATGGCCATGTGTCTGTGGCTGCTGTGTTCAACTGTGATTCCTTTATTTGAAAAGGAGTTTTTGTTCACCATGTCTAAATCTTTTTTCCCAAGAAAAAGACCCCAATTATCCAAACCACTTTCTAGGAGAAAATTTATAAATTAAGAAATCATAATACAGTTTAGCTACAAAAATATGCTCAAACTTCATCAGGGCCAGACTGGGTGCTTGTATTCCTTCATAGATGACTGAACCAGAGTTCAGAGATGATTCTGAGACACCTTAGCTGACATCTCAAGAGACACTTCTTACCCCATCAAGAAAAGTTCCATCTTTTGGCATCTGCCTTGCCATAAGACAAATTGATAGGGCTCTGAAACTTTAACCTGGCTGCTGAAGAGGTCAGAAATCCATGGTAGTGTGTCATTCAGCAGGCAGCCGACAGGCACAGCTCTGAAAGGTAGAGAAGCACACGCGGCTTTTCAGGTGACCTAGCCTGGAAATTACATTCAGAACTTGAAAAAGTGGGGGTGGCTATGTCCCAACTGGATTCTCATAGTCGTGGATCACTCTAACAAGCTCTGCAGATGCTTTAGCAGACTAGATAACATCAGAATGGGCTCAAAGAGCCACACACTTTAGTAGTGTCCCCAAAGAACTCCAGTCTTCATTTGCTTGATCTATGCTGGATCATTAGTCCTGCAATATATTTCATTTTATATTTTGTATTTCATTGTTAATATAATTTTATTAATTTTGATAAGATAATGCAATGTGTTTTGTCATATTTATCCCTTATAACTCTGTTCTTATATTCACTCTCTCTTTTCAATTTTTCTTGTTGTTCTTTTTTTTTTTTTTTTTAGATATTTTCTTTATTTACATTTCAAATGCTATCCCAAAAGTTCCCTATACACTCCCATGCCCTGCTCCCCTACTAGCCCACTTCCACTTCTTGGCCCTGGCATTCCCCTGTACTGGGGCATATAAAGTTTGTAAGACCAAGGAGCCTCTCTTCCCAATGATGGCCGATCAGGCCATCTTCTGCTATATATGCATCTAGAGACACAAGCTCTGGGGGTACTGGTTAGTTCATAATGTTGTTCCACATAAAGGGTTGAAGACCCCTTTGGCTCTTAGGTACTTTCTCTAGCTCCTCCATTGGGGGCCTGGTGTTCCATCCTATAGATGACTATGAGCATCCCCTTCTGTATTTGCCAGGCACCAGCATAGCCTCACTCAAGATAGTTATATCAGGGTCCTTTCAGCAAAATCTTGCTGGCATATGCAATAGTGCCTGGGCTTGGTGAATGTTTATGGGCTGGATCTCTAGGTGGGGTAGTCTCTGGATGATCCATCCTTTTGTCTTATCTCAACTATTTGTCTCTGGGGTGTTTTGTTCTCTATTCTAAGATGGAATGAAGTATCCATACATTAGTCTTCATTCTTCTTCATTTTCTTAGTTTTGTAAATTGTATCTTGGGTATTCTAAGTTTCTAGGCTAATATTAACTTATCAGTGAGTGCATACCAAGTAACTTATTTTTTTATTGGGTTACCTCACTAAGGATGATATCCTCCAGATATCATTTGCCCAAGAATTTCATGAATTCATTGTTTTTAATAGCTGAGTAGTACTCCATTGTGTAAATGTACCACATTTTCTGTATTCATTCCTCTGTTGAGCGACATCTGGGTTCTTTCCAGCTTCTGTCTATTATAAATAAGGCTGCTATGAACATAGTGGAGCATGTGTTCTACTTACCAGTTGGAACATATTCTGGGTATATTCCCAGTAGAGGTATTGCAGGATCTTCCTGTAGTACTATGTCCAATTTTCTGAGGTGACTCCAGACTGATTTCCAGAGTGGATTGTACCAGTTTGCAAACCCACCAGCAATGGGGGAGTGTTCCTCTTTCTCCACATCCTCACCAGCATCTGCTGTCATCTGAGTTTTTTATCTTACCATTCTGACTGGAGTGAGGTAGAATCTCAAGGTTGTTTTGATTTTCATTTCCCTGATGATTAAGGATGTTGAACATTTTTTCAGGTGCTTCTCTGCTATTCAGTATTCCTTACTTGAGAATTCTTTGTTTAGCTCTGTGCTCCATTTTTTATGGAGTTATTTGTTTTTCTGGAGTCCAGCTTCTTGAGGTCTTTGTATATATTGGATATTAGTCCCCTATCAGATTTAGGATTGGTAAAAATCCTTTCCCAATATGTTGGTGGCCTTTTTCTCTTATTGACATTGTCTTTTGCCTTACAGAAGCTTTGTAATTTTATAAGGTCCCATTTGTCAATTCTTAATCTTATAGCATAAGCCATTGCTGTTCTGTTTAGGAATTTTTTCCCTGTGTCCATATCTTCAAGGGTTTTCCCCACTTTCTCCTCTATAAATTTCAGTGTCTCTGGTTTTATGTGGAGGTCTTTGATCCACTTAGACTTGAGCTTTGTAAAAGGAGGTAAGAATGGATCTATTTGCATTCTTCTGCATGGTAACTGCCAGTTGTGCCAGCACCATTTGTTTAAAATGCTGTCTTTTTCCCACTGGATGGTTTTCGCTCCTTTGTCAAAGATCAAGTTACCATAGGTGTGTGGGTTCATTTCTGGGTCTTCAATTCTATTCCATAGATCTACCTATCTGTTGCTATACCAGTACCATGCAGTTTTTTTTTTTAATCACAATTGCTCTCTATAGTACAGCTTGAGGTCAGGCATGGTGTTTCCACCAGAGGTTCTTTTATTGTTGAGAATAGTTTTTGCTATCTTAGGTTTTTTATTGTTCCAGATGAATTTGAAATTTGCCCTTTCTAGCTCAGTGAAGAATTGAGTTGGAATTTTGATGAGGATTGGATTGAATCTGTAAATTGCTTTTGGCTATGTTGGGGTCTAAGGCCTGCAGTTGGCTCCCTTCATCACAGACTGGGTTCCCTGGGATATGGCCCAGGGCTGAAACAATAAACTGGGGGGCTGGGGGGGGGGAGAGAAACGAAGACCACTAAGTCAACATAGCTGATCAAAGTGAATACTTTATTTTTTGTGTTGTCTCTAGGAAAAAGGGGGAAGGCCCCGCCCCCCAGTCTGCACAGGCACTGGAGTTTGGCAGGAAGCCTGAAGCATTGTGGGTTGTTCAGGGTGCAGGCAGGTGAACCAGGCTGAGCCAGGGTCCAGGAAGAAGCCTCTTAGACAGTAGCTCACCAGAGTAGTGCTAATTAACAAGACAATGGATGCCACACCACATGTGGCTCTCCATAGCTGGCCAGTGTATCAGCCTGCCTCAGGCTGATGGAGGGACATCACAGGGCAGGATAGCCATTTGGACTATATTAATCCTGCCAATCCATGAGCATGGGAGATTTTTCCATCTTTCTGAGATCTTCTTCAATTTCTTTCTTCAGAGACTTGAAGTTCTTATCATACAGATCTTTCACTTCCTTAGTTAGATTCACACCAAGGTATTTTATAGTATTTGTGACTATTGTGAAGGGTGTTGTTTCCTTAATTTCTTTCTCTGCTCCTTTATCCTTTGTGTAGAGAAAGGCCATTGATTTGTTTGAATTAATTTTATACCCAGCTACTGCCCTGAAGCTGTTTATCAGGTTTAGGAGTTCTCTGGTGGAATTTTTGTGGTCACTTATATATACTATCATATCATCTGCAAATAGTGATATTTTGACTTCTTCCTTTCCAATTTGTATCCCCTTGGTCTCCTTTTGTTGTCAAATTCTCTGGCTAGGACTTCAAGTACTATATTGAATAGGTAGGGAGAAAGTGGGCAGCCTTGTCTGGTCCCTGATTTTAGTGGGATTGCTTCCAGTTTCTCTCCATTTAGTTTGATGTTGGCTACTGGTTTGCTGTAGATTGCTTTTATAATGTTTAGGTATGGGCCTTGAATTCCTGACTTTACAAGACTTTTATCATGAATGGGTGTTGGATTTTGTGAAATGCTTTCTCAGCATCTAACGAGATGATCATGTGGTTTTTGTCTTTGAGTTTGTTTATATAGTGGAGTACGTTGATGGATTTCCTCATATTAAACCATCCGTGCATCCCTGGGATGAAGCCTACTTGGTCATGATGGATGATCATTTTGATGTGTTCTTGGATTCAGTTTGCGAGGATTTTATTGAGTATTTTTGCATCGATATTCATGAGAGAAATTGGTCTGAAGTTCTCTTTCTTTCTTTGATCTTTGTGTGGTTTAGATATCAGAGTAATTGTGGCTTCATAGAATGAATTGGGTAGAGTACCTTCTGTTTCTATTTTGTGGAATAGTTTGTGGAGAGTTGGAATTTGGTCTTCTTTGAAGGTCTGATAGAACTCAGCACTAAACCCATCTGGTCCTGGGCTTTTTTTGGTTGGGAGACTATGACTGCTGCTATTTCTTTAGAGGAAATGGGACTGTTTAGATTGTTAATCTGATCCTGATTTAACTTTGGTACGTGGTATCTGTCTAGGAAGTTGTCCATTTCATCCAGGTTTTCCAGTTTTGTTGAATATAGCTTTTTGTAGTAGGATCTGATGTGTTGGATTTCCTCAGGATCTTTTGTTATCTCTTTTTTCATTTCTGATTTTTTTTTTAAATTAGAGTACTGTCCCTGTGCCCTCTAGTTAGTCTGGCTAAGGATTTATCTATCTTGTTGATTTTCTCAAAGAAACAGTTCCTGGTTTGGTTGATTCTTTGAATAGTTCTTTTTGTTTCCACTTGGTTGATTTCAGCCCTGAGTTTGATTATTTCCTGCCGTCCACTCCTCTTGGGTGAATTTGCTTCCCTTAGTTCTAGAGATTCTAGGTATGCTGTTAGGCTGCTAGTGTATGCTCTCTCTTGTTTCTTTTTGAAGGCACTCAGGGCTATAAGTTTTCCTCTTAGGAATGCCTTCATTGTGTCCCATAAGTTTGGGTATGATATGGCTTCATTAATCTCTAAAAAGTCTTTAATTTCCTTATTTATTTCTGCCTTGACCAAGGTATCATTGAGTAGAGTATTGTTCAGTTTCCATGTGAATGCTGGCTTTCTATTATTAATGCTGTTATTGAAGATCAGCCTTAGTCCATGGTGATCTGATAGGATGCATAGGATAATTTCAATAATTTTGTATATGTTGAGGCCTATTTTGTGACTGATTATAATCACAAAGCAGTCCCTTACTGCTTTTAATATTCTGTCTTTATTGAGTGGAGAAGGTACCATGAGGTGCTGAGAAGAAGGTATGTCCTTCTGTTTTAGGATAAAATGTTCTGTAGATATCTATTAAATACATTTGTTTCATAATTTCTGTTAGTGTCCATGTATCTCTTTAGTTTTTATTTCCAGGATCTGTCCAATGGTGAGAGTGGGGTGTTAAAGTCTCCCACTATTACTGTGTGAGTTGCAATGTGTGATTTGAGCTTTACTAAAGTTTCTTTAATGAATGTGACTGCTCTTGCATGTGAAGCATAGATATTCAGAATTGAGAGTTCATCTTGGTAGATTTTACCTTTGATGAGTATGAAGTGCCACTCCTTGTATTTTTTTTTTTTGATAACTTTGGGTCAAAAGTCAATTTTATTCATAATTAGAATGGCTACTCCAGCTTGTTTCTTAGGACCATTTGCTTGGAAAATTGTTTTCCAACCTTTCACTCTGAGGTAGTGTCTGTCTTTTTCCCTAAGTTGGGTTTCCTGTAAGCAGCAAAGCGTTGGGTCCTGTTTGTGTAGCCAGTCTGATAGTCTATGTCTTTTTATTGGGGAATTGAGTCCATTGATGTTAAGAGAAATTAAAGAAAAGAAATTGTTGCTTCCTGTGATTTTTGTTGTTAAAGTTGAGATTCTGTTCTTGGGGCTGTCTTCTTTTAGGTTTGTTGAAGGATTACTTTCTTGCTTTTTCTAGGGTGTAGTTTCCATCCTTGTGTTGGTGTTTTTCTGTTATTATCCTTTGAAGGGCTGGATTCATGGAAAGGTATTGTGTGAACTTGGTTTTGTCATGGAATATTTTGATTTCTCCATCTATGGTAATTGAGAGTTTTGCTAGGTATAGCAGCCTGGGCTGGCATTTGTGTTCTCTTAGGGTCTGTATAACATCTGGCCAAGATCTTCTGGCTTTCATAGTCTCTGGTGAGAAGTCTGGTGTATTTCTAATAGGCGTGCCTTCATATATTACTTGACCATTTTCCCTTACTGCTTTTAATATTCTGTCTTTATTGAGTGCATTTGTTGTTCTGATTATTATGTGTCAGGAGGAATTTCTTTTCTGGTCCAGTCTATTTGGAGTTCTATAGGCTTCTTGTATGTTCATGGGCATCTCTCTTTAGGTTTGGGAAGTTTTCTTCTATAATTTTACTGAAGATATTTGCTGGCTGCCTTTTTTCCCCCAGTTTTTATTAGATATTTTCTTAATTTATATTTCAAATGTTATCCTAAAAGTCCCCTATACCGTCCCCCATCCCCCACCCTGCCCCCCTACCCACCTACTCCCACATCTTGGCCCTGGCATTCCCCTGTACTCGGGCATATAAATTTTGCATGACAAAGGGGCATATCTTCCAAATGATGCCACATATGCAGCTAGGGACACGAGCTCTGGGGGTACTAGTTAGTTCATATTGTTGTTCCACCTATAGGGTTGGAGACCCCTTCAGCTCCTTGGGTACTTTCTCTAGCTCCTCCCTTGGGAACCCTGTGTTCCATCTAATAGCTGACTGTGAGCATCCACTTCTGTGTTTGCCAGGCACTGGCATAGCCTCCCATGAGACAGCTATATCAGGGCCCTTTCAACAATACCTTGCTGTTGTATGCAATAGTGTCTGAGTTTGGTGGCTGATTATGGAATGGATCCCTGGCTGCAGCAGTCACTGGTTGGTCCATCCTTTTGTTTCAGTTCCACACTTTATCTCTGTAACTCCTGCAATGTGTACTTTGTTCCTAATTCTAAGAAGGGGTGTCCACAATTTGATCTTCATTCATGTTGAGTTTCATGTGTTTAGCAACTTGTAACTTGGGTAATCTAGGTTTCTGGGCTAATATCCACTTATCAGTGAGTACATGTTATGTGAGTTCTTTTGTGATTGGGTTACCTCACTCAGGATGATACCCTCCAGATCTACCCATTTGCCTAGGAATTTCATAAATTCGTTGTTTTTAATAGCTGTGTAATACTCCATTGTGTAAATGTATCATAATTTCTGTATCCATTTCTCTGTTGAGGGATACCTGGGTTCTTTCCAGCTTCTGGGTATTATAAATAAGGCTGCTATGAACATAGTGGAACATGTATCCTTATTACCAGTTGGAATATCTTCTGGATATATGCCCAGGAGAGTTATTGGAGGATCCTCTGGTAGTACTATGTCCAATTTTCTGAGGAATCACCAGACTGATTTCCAGAGCAGTTGTGCATGCTTGCAATCCCACCAACAATGGAGTAGTGTTCCTCATTCTCCGCATCCACACCAGCATCTGCTGTCACCTGAATTTTTGATCTTAGCCATTCTGACTGGTGTGAGGTGGTTTGCTGGCCCTTTAAGTTGATACTCTTCATTCTCATCTATCCCTATTATCCATAGGTTTGGTCTTCTCATTCTGTCCTGGATTTCCTGGATCTTTTGAGTTAGAATCTTTTTGCATTTTGCATTTTCTTTGATTGTTTTGTCCATGTTCTCTATGGAATCTTCTACACCAGAGATTCTCTCTTCGATCTCTTGTGTTCTGTTGCTGATTTCTTTCCTAGGGTTTCTATCTCCAAAGTTGTCTCCCTTTGGGTATTCTTTATTGTTTCTACGTCCCTTTTTAGGTCTTGGATAGTTTTCTTCAATTCTACCCCGTTTAGCAGTGTTTTCCTGTGATTCTTTAAGGACTTCTACCTCTTTAGTGCTGTTCTTTAAGTGAGTTATTGAAGTTCTTCAGGTCCTCTACCAGCATCATGAAATATAATTTTGAATCCAAGTCTTGCTCTTTGGGTGTGTTGGCGTATCCAGGACTGACTGAGGTGGGAGTGCTGGGTTTTGATGATGGTGAGCAATCTTAATTTCTGTTGGTAAGATTCTTATGTTTGCCTTTCACCATTTGGTAATCCTTGGAGTTAGTTGTTATAGTTGTCTCTGGCTGGAACCTGTTCTTTCTGTGATTCTGTTAGCCTCTGTCAGCTGTCCTGGGAGTCCAGCTCTCTTCTGAGTCTCAGTGGTCAGAGTACTCTCTTCAGGCAAGCTCTCCTCTTGCAGGGAAGGTGCTCAGAGGTCTGGTGTTCATACTTACCTCCTGGATGAAGATGAAGGCCCGAAACAGGGCCTCTCCCAGAAGATGGGTTGCCTCTGCAGTTTGCAAGCTCACCTGCACAGCCTGCTCTGGGAGTAGCAGCCCTCCTGGATAGCCACCTCTCCTCTGGCGGGGAAGGTGCCCAGATTTCTGCAGCCAGAAACGGGTGTCTGTCCCAGACACTGAGTGGCTTCTGCCTGTCCCAGAAGCTCTGTTGCTTCTACACTCTGCTTGCTCACCCTCCCCAGTCTGCAAGCTGATCTGCGCACACTGGTCTCAGAGGGACCCAGGAAACAAGATGGCTCCTTACCTGCTCTGGGGGTCACAGCCCTCTAGGGGAGTCACCTCTTCTCTGCCAGGGAAGGTGCCCGGATTTCTGCAGCCAGAAATGGTGGTCTGTCCCAGACGCTGAGTGGCTTCTGCCTGTCCCAGAAGCTCTGTTGCTTCTGCCTGTCCCAGAAGCTCTGTTGCTTCTGCACTCTGCTTGCTCACACTCCACAGTCCTCAATTTTTTTTTAATTTATATTCTTAAAAAAAAAAAAAAACCTTTCTAGTCCAATTTATGCTAAACATATATAGGGGCATCCATTGACTCTTAGGTTGACCTTCAGGGGCAATATCTTTAATTAAAAATGCCCCTCTCTCAGACAAAAGCCATAAACTACCAATAACTTCTTAATTAGGTATGAGAAGGGCTTCTGAACCTCTTCCCTTCAAGCCACAATATTGTCTTCCTTGACTTTGTGAAGGTCCTATATAAACATCCAGCAATATGCATTTAAAGGACAGCTAGACTCAGAACATCAGGATACTTTGTCATGGGTTGTTAAATTCCATGTTGCCTTTTCTATTTTCCCCTGCGTGGGTTTACATAGACATCAGAGAAGAGTGTCATCAGATATCCTCTTGTCCATGTTTGTATGTCTGCATGCTTACTCTTTCACCACTAAGGTTATGTGTTAAGAGGAGCTATTATGGAATAGAACAGGTAGCCTTGTTGGCTTAGTTCATATCTGTCATATCCAAAACCCTGAGTTTCATCCCAGATATTCCATATAATGCATCCATGATTGCACAATCTGCAATCCTTCGTTTAGAGTTTTGGATGCAGAAAAGCCTAAGTTCAAGGTCATCTCTTTAAAAAAATTTTTTTTGTTATTGTTTCTTTGTGAATTTCACATCATACACCCCAGTCCCACTTATCTCCCCCTCTCCCTTGTACCTTCCCTCCACCCTTGCTCTGACCCCCAACAAAGAAAAAATATTGTGGAAGTTGTAATGTGTTAGTGTGTCCCACAGTATACCCTTTTGTCTATACTTCTTTGCTTACAAATATTCATTGTGATAGCTGTTGGCCTGATAGATGCTCCTGGCTTCTGATACTCTATCTGAGGTTCCAGTACTGGAACATAACTGGGTATCCTCTGGGATAACCTACTGTTGCCAGTTGTCATGGAGATCCTGATGTTTTGTATCTATAGGACCAGCACTTCATGCACCTCAGCAGTTCATTGATGTGGTAGATGTTGAGTTGAGCCAATTCTAAGTCCTGGAGGCCTGGCTGGTCACTAAGCTGTTCAGCCTTCCAGCTCTCCCACTCTCACACACCCAGGGCGAGCTCCCCAGCAACCCTGCAACCAGAGCTAGCTCTTTCCTGCTGCCCAGGCAAGGAGTACAGCCCCCTCACCCAAGTGTTGCAGTTAGTGAGGGACATGGACAATTCTCCCACTCTCAGGACCCGGGGTGGGGGTAGCTCTCCCACCTGCCATAGATGGTAAGGAGAGAGACAGAGGAAGGGTATCTCTCCATCATCCACACTATGAGATGAGTAGAGCCAGCTCTCCAATGCTCCTGTCCGCAGCACTGGCTCACAATCTTCAACCATCAACATGACCCTGGGCAGTGACCCACACCAGAGACATTCTCCTGGCCTTTGGTGTTAACAAAGCCCTGATGCTGCAGGGCCAAGGTGGCAGCACGGACCAGGCCCCCACCATGTTTCCTGGTAGCATCTCTGACTACTCACATCAGGCGTCTCCTCATTACCCTTGAGTCTCCAGTTCAGCTTCTCTTCATTGTGCCCACATCCTTCTGTTTCTCATTCTCTTTCACTTCCCCACCACTAACTAGCTCCTCTTAGTGGTGCCCAATGTCTCTGAATGTCTGGGATCATTTCAGGAGTGGTCCCTAGAGTGTATGTTCCACTTGTGTGTTATGGCATTGAGATTAGCTCCCTGTCCAGTCTTCATGGCACTGGTCTGGTGGTCATCACAGGCTTGCTTCTTACCCAGCTTCCTGAGTGGCCCAATATGAAGGTCATCTATCCCGTGCTCACACCTGCCCAGGCCCGCAGATCCACATGGAGTTCTGTCTGGGCCTGGGCAGTGGTGGTGGCACTTGAATGATGCTCATGTCAGGCTTACTGTTTTCCATGAATGTTAGACTACTAATCATTCATATGTTCTAAAGTCAAAACACTGAATATAGACATAGCCTTTCCCTTCTCTGCCACCTACTGACACACATGTGACATAGCAGTCACATCTGCAGTGCCTCCATCTTCCTTTTTTCATAATGACTTTTAAGCCAGCTGAGGGTAGAGGCCTTTTTCTTCATCATCATTGTCATCATCATCATCATCAATAGAAATGCCTAGTGATAACAACAACAACAACAACAACAACAACAACAACAACATGTCCCCAAAGGGTCTATTGGTGGAAGGAGAGTTTGTAGAAACTAATCTTCCCCTTGGTAGGTTGATCAAATTCCTGGATAGACACATGCCCATGAATATATGATTAGCACTAACTGAACTTTGTAGGTTATTAAAATAAAATAAAAAAGATTTGAAATTGGTAAGGAGTGGGGATATAGAAATGGAACCAGGAGGAGTTGGAGTGTTTGGAGGGAATAAATAGGATCAAAATACATTTAATGGAGTTCTCAATTAAGAAATATTTTATTAAACAATTTGATGAGGAAACGATAAGCAGACAAAATGGACACTCATTCCTTGTGTAGCCACATAGACATCTCACGTCAATTCATGTTGAGGGTTTATATAAGTTTGACCAACTTTCTTTGTCCAACAAAAAAATGACTTGGAGTCTGAGTCATCACAGAAGACATGTAAGCATAAGTTGCCTCTCGGTGTGGGTATTTGATGGTCACTGGCTTAGAGGAGCCTGACAGGCTGACGACACTGGATAATGCATCTTTTCTATTTGCTGGTTTAGAGCCCTTCTACAACTTGGAAATTCATATATGGTGTCAGAAATCAAAGGCAGAGCATCTATGTCTTTGATTATTTCTGTCAGGGAGTATGGCCAGGGCATCATGGCTAAAACTAATACAGTACCTAGGGATTAAAAATCCAGAGGAGATGTATTCTCCTAACCTTCCAAACTCACAGTGATATTATAAATTCTGCATAAGCTGTCAAATATTCTGGATAGGCAAAACATGAAAAGCAAACACCAATGACACTGTCAATATCACAGTGACTTCCTGCAAACAGCCACTGGTACTGTCATCCATCAGTCACTTCCTGCTAATAAGGATTCATCCTTGCTGTCTAGTGGGACTATCCTCACATTCCACAACACCATAGAGCACATGTGCAGTTGTGTGCTTTTCACTGTGATTTAGCAGTATATGCTTATCTTGTACACCAGAAAGGTTTCTGTGGGTCATTATGAAACTTTGAGTTTACTAGCACAATGATGTGATCACAGAGGCTTTGCAAGAATGTATGACTATGTTGTGATGCTCTAAATGGGATTTGAATGCTGCCTATCCAGGACTCTACCTATATCATGTGATCAGGTTGTGTCTCTTTTACTGTTGTTACACCTGAATTAATTTAGACTTTACCTACAACATCATGTGGTACATAATGGACTTTATCTACATAGTCATGTGATGTACAGTAAATTGGACACTATATTCAGTGATCTTTCTGCAGAG
This sequence comes from Mus minutoides, assembly GCA_902729485.2. Taxonomy (NCBI): domain Eukaryota; kingdom Metazoa; phylum Chordata; class Mammalia; order Rodentia; family Muridae; genus Mus; species Mus minutoides. The sequence goes on along the minus strand of LR749589.1, from coordinate 1,887,752 downwards.
CCATTCTAATTACAGTGACTTACCAAAAACTAAATATAATCAAATGTATACTCAACACTTCTCAGTTTCCTGTTTGTTCGCCATGAAGCTGACATAACGCTTCTTATGCATGTATTTCCAGTTTCTGCATTCTTAAAGAGATTTTCTCGAAAGCGAGTTGTGGCCCCCGTAAAACTGAAAAGACCTGAAATCCTCCCTGGCACCTCCAAAGAAACAGCACCCATTACAACAGAAGGTACTGTGGGAATTCACTAATTCCATTCAATTACATAAATCTATGTAAAAGTTTTGCTGTAGTTTTTAATATGTTAATAATGTTAATTTATCTAGTTCATCAGTAGAAATACAAACACGGAATTGAAAGATGCAGTTAACTGTGATCTTTGCTTTTCATTAACTAATGGCAAGCCAGAGGAAAGCTGAGACTTATCTTGTATGACTACTTGTGCATGCTCCTACAGTAGGCATGAATGACAGAGCCACATGTCAGCCAGTTTGTTCCAGACATGGATGACACAGATGTGGAAGTCTCAAGAATGAGGATGAAATTTGAATTAAAGTCAGTCCCAGTCAGGTCCATTGAGAGACAGCCCTAGGAGTAGTCATCTTACAACTTGTGCTTGGGAGACAAAGGGAGTGGGAAAGATCATTAAGGACAGAGAAATATGTGAAGTTTTTGTGCATTTTCTCTTTCAAATATGTACTAGTTAACAGTGGCAAGGTTGAGTGTGCTGTGCTTCTGGCTCTGTTATTTAGAGGCTGTATTTCCTGGAACACTTAGACCTTCCTTCCTCTACCATGCCAAACACCCAAGTGTGGGACTGTTGGTTTGCTTTTTTTTTTTCCTCCAAGACTCTATGGATAGTCTAGTACAGATTGTAGAACCACTGTGGCACTTGGAAAATGGAGAATCATATGTAGAAGAATGAAGGCAAGGAACTGTAAGGGGGACTATTGAGGTGTATGAGGCTAGAGGAGAGGGGGCATGGGTCTCTGTAGGACCTACTACATACAAGAAGGAGGCCTTGTGTTTGCAGTGACTAACAAAGTGCATTAACCATACCAATACTGCCTATCACAGGGGAGCCAAACACACCTAAATGATGAGAGGATGCAGGAGAAGCGGACATACTTGTGATGAGCAAAGGCCTTGAGCATAATGAAGGAACTTCAGGGAAGATACTTGCAGAAAACACATTTCTGAGATTATGAACTTATTCCCATAAAAATGGCAAGACAGGTATGCTGCAACAAGTGAAAGACACAAATAGTGACAGCATGGAGGACAGACACAGCCCTATTCCCAGAGAGGTGCTAAGAGAACTGGTGTCCAAACACCTATGGTTCATTAGTCTTGGAAATAGGTGTAATTTACTAGAACTCGCAAACCGTACGAGACTTACAACCTCCGGCTTGGTTCTTTAAGGACTTTCGGTCGGTTCCCACACGATCTCGAGTCTAGGGTGAAGTTAGTGATTGATCCAGTCTCCGAGGTCCTACCTACAGTCTTGAGATTTGGACGTACAGTCAGACTCCACTCCTTGTGTTTGATGTATAAGTCATGTCTTAGTTAGGGTTTTACTGCTGTGAACAGACACCAAGACTAATTCAAGTCTTATAAAGGACAACATTTAATTGGGACTGACTTACAGGTTCAGAGCTTCAGTCCATTATCATCAAGGTGAGAGCATGGCAACATCCAGGCAGGCATGGTGCAAGAGGAGCTGAGAGTTCTATATCTTCATCTGAAGGCTGCTACGACCAGGCACCCCCCACAGTGACATGCCTACGCCAACAAGGCCACAAATTATCTTGTTTTGATACTGCATAAGAGAATACACTGTCCTTAGAATATAGCTTAACCCTCTGGCATGCCCCCACCCTCATCCCAGAGAGTTCTTTTCTTTCTGTGTTACCTCTTTCTATCCAAACTCATTGGGCAAATAAGACCACTAAGAAAAATAGAGGATAGAACCCTTCTTAGGGACAGTATATCCAGAAATAAAGACATTGAAATCTTAGCCGTTTATCCCTTATCTGGTGGACAAAGCTAAGGGGATCCTGGTAATTAGTTATGGTATGGCTATTGTGAACAGCAAAGTCAGAGTTGAACTTAATGCCATCCAGAAGTCTCATAAACGGAGCAAGACTATACACATTAGAAGAAAAACAAACCCAGAAAAAGTTGTTCCAAACAATATGGACAGTAAAGAAGAAGGGCAGGGAGTGACTGACAGGTGGCTGTCACATTAGTCCCTATTGAAATCACCAGGGCTTTGACACAAATTAGAGCAGTATCTGGTCCCAAACTTGACTCAGTGCTTCACTCTGTCTCCACCAGTAACTGTGGTCAAGGCAGTTACATCTCATGTACAAAATCCCTGTTTTTCATGGGAGGACAGAAATCCAATTGAGATATATGCATCCTTCTAGCCTGCTATAAATGAAGTCAAATTAAAGTACATGTCCTTCACATCGACCTTGAGGGGGTGTACTGGCTAGGTTTGTGTCAACTTGACACAGCTGGGGTTATCACAGAGAAAGGAGCTTCCGTTGGGAAAATGCCTCCATGAGATCTAGCTGTGAGGCATTTTCTCAATTAGTGATCAAGGGCCCCTTGGGGGTGGGACCATCTCTGGGCTGGCAGTCTTGGGTTCTATAAGAGAGCAGGCTGAGCAAGCCAGGGGAAGCAAGCCAGTAAGGAACATCCCTCCATGGATTCTGCATCAGCTCCTGCCTTCTGACCTGCTTGAGTTCCAGTCCTGACTTCCTTGGTGATGAACAGCAGTATGGAAGTGTAAGCCAAATAAACCCTTTCCTCCCCAACTTGCTTTTTGGTCATGATGTTTGTGCAGGAATAGAAACCCTGACTAAGACAAATTGGTACCAGCATAGTGGGGTATTCCTGTGACAACCTGACCATGTTTTGGGGAGGACTGTGGAAGGACTTTGGAACTTTGGGTTAGAAGATCTATTCGGTGTTAAGAGCTCTGTGAGATGTTGTGTAGGAGCTTGGAAGATAATGTTGAGAACAGTGCAGAAGATGGAGGCCTGGCTTGTGAAATTTCAGAGGGAAAATTAAAGACTCTTTTCAGGGCCATTGCTATTTTGATTGGGAAGATGCTGTGGTTCTGGTTAGCTGGGGCTGAAGAATCAGCTGTGATTAACAAGATACCANACAGCTGGGGTTATCACAGAGAAAGGAGCTTCAGTTGGGAAAATGCCTCCATGAGATCTAGCTGTGAGGCATTTTCTCAATTAGTGATCAAGGGCCCCTTGGGGGTGGGACCATCTCTGGGCTGGCAGTCTTGGGTTCTATAAGAGAGCAGGCTGAGCAAGCCAGGGGAAGCAAGCCAGTAAGGAACATCCCTCCATGGATTCTGCATCAGCTCCTGCCTTCTGACCTGCTTGAGTTCCAGTCCTGACTTCCTTGGTGATGAACAGCAGTATGGAAGTGTAAGCCAAATAAACCCTTTCCTCCCCAACTTGCTTTTTGGTCATGATGTTTGTGCAGGAATAGAAACCCTGACTAAGACAGGGGGAAAATCCACATTTAAAGTGTTATATTTGGATTTTTTTTTTAAATTTGTGTCAACTCTACAAATCTTATATGTATACTGCATGGTCTAGGAACAATATAAACTTAAGATAAATGTCCATATATAAATTGTAATTTATCTCTTAATTTTATATCCACAAAATTTGTACACAGTATCATCAAAATATTAAACTATCATTCACATATTTACAAGCCATATATAGTGATTCCATTTAAAAGATTCATACACAAAATCAGCACACCCTTTCTAATAGCTTTTTAAGATTAGCTTCAGGGTAAGTTAAGGGCTCTTTGGGGAAGAGCAATTGCTGGGAAAGCAGGAGAGCTGAGTTGGAATCTATACACACACATAGAAAAAAGCTGGTCAGAGCTATTTATACTTGTAAGCCTACACTGCTGGGGGACTAGGCAGAGGCAGTTTAGGTGTTTGCTGGCTGTCAGCCTAGCTCCAGAATCTGTGAGAGAGCCTGTTTTAAAGAAAGGAGAGTGATAGGTCATGTTATTCTATGCCCTCTTTTAACCTTCATGTCTTCTTCATGTTCCACTTGACAGGCACATACACACACACACACATGGCAAATTTATGTTAAGTACATTATATACAATTATAGCAATCTCATAACCAATTTTCATTTCTGTTGGAATAAGGTCAAGAATTTCAAACATATTGTAACATCCTTGGGATTCTAATTCCAAAAGTTGTAATCAATTGTGGCTATCTCATATATTTCCCTGCTTATATTATATGTAGCATTTCAGTTACTAGATTTAACCCTTCACTTGATAAATAAAGCTGGCAGACAACAAACAGCTTAGCATTTTCAGAAGTATTCACAGAAAAGATTTTTAAGACATCAAATATTCTATGTAAACTGTTTATTTCATTAAAGGTTGTATTCCCAGCATCTTGAATTTTCAGATTACTTGTATTTTGCTTAATTTGAATATCTGTTCCCAAAAGAGAAGAGAAAAAATGTTGTAACTAAATTATAATTTCAAAAGTTAAAATGGGGTGTGGGGAATCCCCTTCCCTCTAAAACTAAGTGTTCTGGATAGCTTTTTTTTGACCAGAGTCATTTGGCAAGAGGGAACATTCATTCAGAAAACAATTCCACAAGATTAACTTGTAGACAAGCCCGTGGTGCATTTTCCTCATTGAAGATTGATGTGTGAGGACCCAGCTGACTGTGGGCTGTGCCAAAGCTAAGTTGGTGGCTCTGGGTGCTAAAGCAGCAGGCTGAGTGAGCTATGGTGAGCAAGCCAGTAAACAGCACTCCTTCATGATCTTTGCATCTGCTCCTGATTCCAGGGTCTTGCTCTGTTTACTTCCTATCCTGACTTACCTTAGGAACTGAGTGTAAAGAGAGAGTTGTATCCTGAGATAAACTCTTCCCTCCACAAGTTGTTTATGATCATAGTGATTGGTCACAGCAAAAGACGCCTTACATTCAGACACCATGTAAACCATTCAGGAATATGGGATTATGTCATTTGCAGGAAATAGATTTAAGTGCATATAATTGTCATATTAAATGTCTTACATTACATTGATGAAGACAAGGACGAGGTCCCTTTTGTTTCATTTGAAAGTCTAGGCTTTTTATGTAAAAATATAATTATATGTGTATATGATGTGAACAAAGTAAAGGTTTTCTTGATCAATAAGGAGGACAAATGTGAAGTACAATGTGAGAAGGAAGTGGGAGGTGCAGGTACAGTACACATGTATTGTATTCTTGTAGTCACGTGTCTTTGTGAAGCAGCACACTGTGTGATGAGGTGAGTGCACTATGCCTGTTGAAATGAATATGTTTTCAAGCTGAGCACTGAGGGTGCACACCTTGAATCCCAGCACTCAGGAGGCAGGACTGGTTCTCTGAGTCTGATGCAAGCTGGCTCTATAGAGTTGAGTTGCAACACAGAGTGCCAAGGCTATACAGAGAAACCCTGTCTCAAAACACCCCTCCCCCAAAGATAAGGACATAGTTTCTTATTCTGAATCCTGTCCAGTGCTACTTCTGAATTTGAGACATAAAGATCATTTCACTCTTTTATGTGTGGTAATTCCATACATGTTGGTACTTAATCATTGTTGTCAGCTATACTCAAATTTATTGTCTCCCAGCTTGTTCTGCTAACTCAAAATTGAACTTAAGATTTTGCCATTTATGATTGGTTCTTTCTCATTATACTTTGGATAGATTCTGATAATGTGAATTTAAGAAAGTGATACAATTCTTCCTTCCCTTACTTCTTTAGCCATAGCTTACAGAGTTCTTTATTATGTGCTGTTGCTTGAGTATTTGTTCAGAATTTTTCTCAGACTCTGCTGTGTACCAATATCTGAAACTAAGCAAGAACTTATACTACACTGTGTCCTATAGGGGTGTAACCCATACATCTTCTCCATGTGCCTTAAAATCCCTATAAAAGACTGACAATACTCAGCACAGTATAAAAATACATTAAATGATCATTTTTATTTATTTTTTATTTTTTTAAAGATTTATTTTATTTTATTATATGTAAGTACACTGTAGCTGTCCTCAGACACTCCAGAAGAGGGAGCCAGATCTCGTTACGGATGGTTGTGAGCCACCATGTGGTTGCTGGGATTTGAACTTATCACCTTCGGAAGAGCAGTCGGGTGCTCTTACCCGCTGAGCCATCCCACCAGCCCAATGATCATTTTTAAGGAGTAATGCACACATAACATAGGCAAAAATATTTCAGAGGTGCTCATCCTAATAAAATTTTCAAAGCAAAATGACTACATTAGCCTAGAGGAAAGGCTGCATATTCAATTATAAATTCCAAATCAGCATATATAGATTGTAAATATGCCACAAGAAAACGTGTCAGTTTCTACTTTAAAACAAGAAGTGACAGTATTCTGAGGCTTAATCATAAAGCTCATTATATTAGANATTGGATTAGTGTGGAATGGCATCTTCAGCAAAGCCTGATGACCTACCCGCAGTTAGTCCTCAGAACTCACATGGTGGAAAGAGACACCAGACCCTGAAGATCTCCTCTAAACGCCATGTGCACAGAGGCACAACCATGGTTCCTTCAACCAGAATAAATGCAATGCACATTTTGATACATTTCTTCTTCCTCATTGAATCATATTTTGTTGTCAAGAAATCCAAATGTTCTGCTCCTCATTGGTCCTCCGTTCTTCTCTTTGCAACACTTTGTTTTCCAACAATATAATCCACAGATCTGAAATGAGCAGCAAGCAACCTCTGCTTAATAATTAGACTGAGTCACGCATACCAGCCTCATAGACATCTATACACATCAAGCAAAGACTCTTAGGGTAATTAAAAACAGAACCACAAATTGACAGTTACTTTCTCTCCTTTCAGTGGTACCTGAAAATGCTGGCCCTGCACCTTCAGCAAGGGGACAGGTACCATCCCTACCACCAGTAGGGATGGTGAGGGTAAGGTGGCCTTTTTATCTTAATATAGAAGGTTTACACTATCCCATTATGTTGTAGAAGATATATCATTTGATTAACAAAAGACGTGTGTATCGTGGGTATTAAAGGGTTTGCTTAGGGAGAACAGGAAATGGAATTGTACCAGCTTATTCCTAATACAACTGAACATAGAAGCTTGCAGTGTCTTTTAGCACAGTTTGTGTGAGGGAGCCATTTCTCCTGAAGAAAAAAGTTCCTCTTTACATAAATTTTAACTGAGAATTTGACAACCACTTCTGGTTCACATAATTTTAATGAAGTCTGTGTATGTTCCACAGAGACCACTGTGAGAGAAGTTTCCAGTGTATGGGTGTTGAGTGCTAAGACATGAGTATTGGTGTAAATAATTGAGGCAGACTCTGGTGTAGAAAGGATTGATCTCACAATCAGGTTATAAAGATGCTTATGTATGCTGCAGTGTGGCTGAGGAAATACTCAGAAGACAACGAACAATGTTCTTTAATCTGCCCTTCAAACCAACAAAAGTGGTGGGAAGTGCCACAACTATAGAGCCCCAGTTGTTCTCTGACACCATCATAAAACATACTAATATATAGGATTTTGCCCATTTTCTTTTTTATTTTTATTAGATATTTGCTTAATTTACATTTCAAATGCTATCCTGAAAGTTCCCTATACCCTCCCCATCGCCCTGCTCCCCTACCCACCCACTCCCACTTCTTGGCCCTGGCGTTCCCCTGTATTGGGGCATATATATGTTGCCATACCAAGAGGCCTCTCTTCCCAATGATGGCCAACTAGGACATCTTCTGCGACATATGCAGCTAGAGACAAGAGCTCTGGGGGTTCTGATTAGTTCATATTGTTGTTCCTCTTATAGAGTTGCAGACCCCTTCAGCTCCTTGGGTACTTTCTCTCGCTTCTCCATTGGGTCCCTGTGTTCCATCATATAGATGACTGTGAGCATCCACTTCTATATTTCCCAGGCACTGGCATAGCCTCATATGAGACAGCTATATCAGAGTCCCTTCAGCAAATGGATTTTCTTGTGTTTTGCAAATTGTATCTTGGGTATTCTAAGATTCTGTGCTAATATCTGCTTATCAGTGAGTGCATATCTAGTGACTTCTTTTGTGATTGTCTTTTGCCCATTTTCATTGGCATCATACCATGTTGACATGCATTCCAAAGACCCATGCAAACAGAATTCAGCATGGCCTTTGCCTCATACTGTTTCCTTAAAATTTCAGGTGGAGACACAAAAACGTAGACGCAGTATGTATTATAGAATCTCTTAAGATACATTTTTAGAAAGGAATTGCATAATCACCAGATATCCTTTTGTCTAGTGTACAATGGTGCTCTAGCCCACCTACTGGAGAGAACTTGTATTCAATTGTTTGTTTATTTGTTTGTTTGTTTTCCTTTTTGTGTTGTTTGTTTGTTTCTTTTTTCCTTAGGCATTACCTTAACTTAAAAGAAAAACTGGAGGTGTTTGTCTACCATTACTGGATTCAAGTATGATCTAAGTTGTTTAAGATGTGGTATACCAGAAATGGTCTAAATCTCTTTTCCCTCAAGATAGGTACCCTAATTACCCAGTTCAATCTCCATTGACAAAGTAATGAAGTAACAAATTAGAGTACACATGTGGTGCATTCATTTCTTTATGGTGGTACTCTAGTGAAGAATAAACCAGGGCACAGAGGTGAGTGATGAGGCTCTCCAGGCAGATCAACAGACACTTTGTGGAGCAAGGATTAGTGATGCCTATATTCCATATTCCCAGCATCTTCCTTCAGTAGGTCAAAATCACAGAGAGCCCAGACTCTGCCATGACTACCACAGTGGGCAGAGCCAGGGCGTTGCTCTCCAACTGCCTGCAGACATACATCCACAAGCATGAGAGGTAGAAAAGCCCACACAATTCTAGTCAGACCACAGATTCTGACAAAGGGATTCCAACACTGCAAGAGGGGATTAGAGTGCCACACATTGTACAGCGCACTCACACAGCATGCTGAGTCGTGTGGCTCTTCCTTCTGTGTTTTCATAGCCATCTATATTTAGGCTTTATCTGGGATTCCTGTGATGTCCATTCAATGCCTAACTCATGGTACACGACATGCAGTGATCCTCCTGAATCACCACCCTCACTCTGATGGCTCCACCTGTAATAAGCAGTCAGATCAAATGCACAAATACTCAGTAGTTGTTAGTTTGCTTGAGTTTTCTGCCAAGAAGCTGACATGATTCCCTATTATAACTGTATTCTCAGTTTTTTCTTTTTTAAGAGGAATTTGTCATAAGAAAACTGTAGTCCCTCAGGACACGCAGAGACCTTCAGTCTCTGAGACTACATCTACAAAAACAACTGAAATAAAAACAAAAGGTACTGTGGGAATTTTACAATTTTGTCTAAATATGTATAGTAGCTAAAAATTATTGTTTTTACATGTAAATCTATAGATAAGTTAATACTATATTTACATATGAATATATACACAAATGAATAATCGGGATATATATATATATATATATATATATATATATATATATATATATATATATATATATATATAATCTTAAGTGTAAATAAAACCCCAGAATTTTAAATGCATTTAACTTTACCTTGCACGCTAATTCAATGGCATGTAAGCAGTCTGAAGCTGAGGCTTATCTTATGTGAGTCATTGAGGCATCCCCTGGTATAGACAGGAATGGGTGAACTACCCTCTCATACTTTCTCTCTCGCTTCCTTGATATAGTAATTCTTGAATGTCTCATGATTGAGGGTAGAATTCAAGTGGAGTACCAGAATTTCTGGTCTGATCTGAGTGGCTAGGATCCTAGGAGTGGTCATGTTACACATTGGACTTGAAGAGAGTAAGAACGTGGGAAAGATATCAGTAAAGGTAAGGGAAATGGCAGCTTACTTTCAGTCCTTCACGTGAAACAGTAAACTTCTACCAGAAAGGGTTCTGGGAACGAGAAAAGTCGGTCACGGTACGGATTGCAGGTTCGAAAACGAACGTCATCGATGTGCAGACGGAAATTACAGACGTTACAGAAATTACAGTGCCTCACCTAATTTTCCCAGTTGTTGCAAAATATTGTAAATAAAACATCCTAAAGAAGGAATGGCTTTGTTTCTCAATGAAATTTCAGCTTATAGACCGTAAACTATGCCCAAGGACAGATATTTGTGAGAGAGTCACACTACAACCCAGTCCAAAACAAACAAAAACCCAGAAGAATGAATGCCTGTTTTCAGCTCACTTTCTTCTTTTTATATTGTCTTGATCCTTTCCTAAGCAATAATGTCACACAGTTTATTTGGCATCCCACCTCAGCTAAACTAAATGCTATAATCTAATACTTTCATGTCCAGTATCTGAATATCATCTATTTGACAGCTGAGATTAACCATGACATTGCATTGTCTTCGGTTTGTATATAACCTGGAGAGAGGCAGTCTGTCTGATGAGGGACAATGTTTTTTCCCTGCATTCACAGAATCCTGTAGGTAATAATGGAGGAACAGAGAGCTCTTTCCTGTCATCCTTCAGGACTTATAGCAGCCCATATATGATGTTCTGTTCACTGCTAACTTTGGTTTCATGTGGTACCAACATAGTAGAGTTGTTAGATTACCAAAAAGTCTGTTTACTCTGACAGAAGTACAATATCTGCAATGTCCTGTTAAGTAAAGGCCTAGTGTTACTACGTGCTCATTTCCAGCCTATGCTCCTCAACCTGGACTGCCATTTGGGATGATTGAGGTATTCAACATATCCAAGCCTGTAATCTGTCAAGTGAGGAGAGACCTGATCTCTGGCCCCAGCATTGGCTCTTTGTTAATGAACATTTGGTTCAGGCTCCAAGATGCAGAGGGTAGCTGAAGGAATTCCCATAAAGAACTGTCCATATTCCATGAGCAATGGGGTTCACCTCCTCTGGAACCCATCTTGCCATTGGCTGCATCTGTCCTCTGTGTTGGCCATATTTGTGGTCTTCTCCTGTGATCATCTGACCTGCCTCCCTTTGAAGAGAAATGAATTTATAACCTGAGGAGTGTGGTTTTTTCCCAGTGTCTTCCCTCTTCACTAGGTTCAAGGCCTTTGTCTTCACAAGTGTGTCTGGTTTTCCTGCACTCCATCATTGTACATCTATGAGTAGCTCCCCTTTATAGGCAGTCTCTCTGGTGTTAATGCATTGTGTCTCCTCACAAGGAACTTGAGAGCTCTTGCTTCTGAGCAAAGTGTCCCTAGTATCTACCCCATAATCATCCATCTCCTTTCTCTAGTCCCTTCCTCTTGGTGCCACGTTGTCTCTAGACCCTGTACTTAGAAATGTGGATATTCTTTCTACCTGGTAACAATGAAACATTGCTCAAAGGAGCCACCATGTTGAGTTTCCATGTGCCTGGTCTTTTTTTTTTCCACAATTTTTCTCTTCCTTAATAATCTCATCAGAGTCAGGAGACTACCAAAAGAGAAGAGGACAGAACAGAAAACTTCTTGGAGACTACATGCCCAGAAAGATGGTTGAATCTTAAAAGGTCATTTGACTCATTCCATTGCCTGGTAGAAATGAAAGGCTGTTGTGGAACCCCTGAGGCACTTGAATATGAGAAACAAGATGGATGAATTGAGTCTAAAATCAGTTAGAAGTCTTATAAACAGTGTGATAGAAAACACAATAAGAGAACAACTAAATAAACAAAAATGTCAAACAAGACTGAAAAAGGATTTCCCAAACTATGGAGAGTAACAAAGATAATTCACGGATCTGTGATCATCTATTTGGACCCTTTTGAAACACCTGAGCATTTTATAACAATTAGTGCAATGTCTGCTCCTAACTTGACCCTATGGAGCCTTCCATGTACACACGTTTTGTATGTGACTTCACTTTGCATAGAAAGGCAGAACCCTCTAAGATTTGTCTACCTTTGAGCCTTATCTAGGAAAAGTCACATGTCCTTGCAAAAAGGCCTCTGTTCATATATTGTAACATTTAAAAGGCTTTCAAATATACTTTGCAAATCAGAAATGCCATAATGATCAGAATACTGTATGTTCATAAACACTCAAAACACAGGTAGATCACCCATTTTGCAATGTACTTCCATAAAATGTAAAATGTGTGATGAAATATTGTGTTTTATTAGAGCATGATCTAGCTGTCTCCTGAGAGGCTCTGCCAGAGCCTGACCAATATAGATGTTGTTGCATGTAGCCAACCAAAAGACTAAGCACAGAGACCCCAGTGGAGGAGTTGGGGAAGGACTGAAGGAGCTGAAGGGTTTTGCAACTCCATAGGCAGGACAACAATATTAGCCAACCAGACCCCCCAAATCTCCCAGGGACTAAACCACCAACCAAAGAGTACATATGGAGGGACCCAGGTCTCCAGCTGTACATGTAGCAGAAGATTGCCTTTTCTGGCGTCCATGTACATTTATAATCATCTCTTTCTTTAGGTTTGGGAAGTATGTATAATCATACATACTAGTTGAAGATATTTTCTGGGTCTTTGAGCTGGGAATCTTCTCCTGTTTCTATCCCTGTTATTCTTAGGTTTAGTTTTTGCATAGTGTCCCAAATTTCTTTTCTTTGTATAAAAGAGAGCTTCTGAATTTTTTAGTTGCATCCTGCCACTTTGCTCAAGGTGTTTTTCACCTATATGAGTTCTCTGGTAGAATTTTTGGAGTAATTTATGTATACTATCATATCATCTACAACTAGCATTTCTTTGACTTCTTTTCCAATTTGTATTCTCTTGATCTGTTTTAGTTGTCTTATTGCTCCAGCGGGGGCTTCAAGGACTATATTGAAGACATATTGGGAGAGTGAACAGCCTTGTCTTTTGCCTAATTTAGTGGAATTGCTTTAAGTTTCTCTCCATTTGTTTTGATGTTAGCTGTGGCTTCTTGTATACTGCCTTTTATGTGTCTAGGTATGCCCTTTGTACCTCTGATCTCTCAAAGTCTTTTAAATATGAAGGTGTTTTTTTGCATCAATATTCATCTAAAATAGACTTTTAGTTTAAGTATATTTTATTAGATATTAGAATGGCTACTTGTTTCTTGGGTCTATCTGCTTGGTAAATTTTCTTCTAGCCCTTTATGCAGAGGTAATGTCTATCTTTGTTGCTGAGGTGTGTTTCTTGTATAAAGCAGAATGGTGTATAATGTTTAGGTATCAACTCTGTTAGCCTATGTCTTTTTAGTGAGGAATTGAGTACATTGTTGTTGTGAAATATTAATGACCGCTAACTGTTATTTCCTATCATTTTACTGATGCTGGTAGCTTTGTGTGTGTGTGTGTGTGTGTGTGTGTGTGTGTGTGTGTGTGTTTTTTTTTTTTTTTGGTTTTGCTAGTGTGATGATTTATTTCTGTGGTTTATTGGATATAGTTACCCTCCTAGTATTAGAGTTTTTCTTCTAATGTTCTCTGTAGGTTTAGATTAGTGGAAAGATGCTGTTTAAATTTGGTTTTGTTGTACTATATCTTGTTTTATCCATGTATGGTAATTGAAAGTTTAGCTGGGTATAGGGGTCTAGGATGAGATCTTTGGTCTTAGTGTCTGGCAGTCATTTTCTCAGGCCCTCTGGATTTTAGATTCTGTGTTGAGAAGTTAGGTGTGATTCTGAAAGGTCTGCCTTTTTATATGGCCCTTTTCTCTTGCAGTTTTTAATATTCTTTCTCTGTTCTGTACTTTTAGTGTTTTGATTATTGTGTGGCAGGAGGATTTTTTTTTTTCTGATCCAATCTATTTGGCAGTCTGCAAGTTCTTTGTACATTTATGATCATCTCTTTCTTTAGGTTTGGGAAGTATGTATAATCATACATACTAGTTGAAGATATTTTCTGGGTCTTTGAGCTGGGAATCTTCTCCTGTTTCTATCCCTGTTGTTCTTAGGTTTAGTTTTTGCATAGTGTCCCAAATTTCTTGGATCTTTCCTGTCACAGCCTTTTTAGATTTAGTCTTTTTCTTTGACCAATGTATTAATTCCTTCTATCATATCTTCTAAGCCTGAGACTCTCTCTTCCAACTCATGTATTTTGTTGGTGATACTTGCATCTATAGTTCTTGCTTCAGGATTGCCTAAGTTGTGTTTGCTTTATTGCTTATATTTCCATTGTCAGTTCTTGACTAGTTTTATTAATTTTCTGTTTGATTACATTTTCCTGAATTTCTTTATATTTATTCCTTTCCTCTTTAAAGGACTCTATGTGTTTGATTGTATTTTCCTGTTTTTCTTCAAGGGACTTGTTTCCTCTTTAAATGTCTCTACCATCTTCATTAGATTAGACTTTTCTTGTGTTACAGGTGTGTTAGGATATTCATAGCCTACTTAGTAGCATTGCTGGCTTTAGTGGTGCCATATTGCCCCTTTTTTTGTTTTGTTTTGTCTTGTTTTGTTTAAAGATTTACTTATTATTTGTCAGTACACTGTAGCTGTCTTCTGACATACCAGAAGAGGGTGTGAGATCTTATTATGGATGTCTGTGAGCCACAATGTGGTTGCTAGGATTTGAACTCAGGACCTTCAGAAGAGCAGTCAGTACTCTTAGCCATTTTTGTTTTTGTTTTTTTTTTTTTTTCATTTTTTTTAATGTTCTTATGCTGACCTTTAGCCTTGTTATCCTTTGTTTTGTCAGGCCTAATAGACCCTGATGGAAGTAGGCCTCTGGGGTTGCAGAAGGAGCTGGATGGCCCAGATGGCACTAGGTCTCTTAGCACACTGACAGAGCTGGTCATCCTTGATGACTTCATACCTCTGGGTGTCTGAGTGGCAGCAGGCCTACAGGGATACAGTCAGAACGCATGGTCCCTGATGGCTACAAGCCTCTGGGATTGCAGGTAGGGATGTGGATAGCTACATGGAGTGCAGAGGGGATGGGGCAGACTTTATGGCTAATGGGCTTGCTGGGGAAAGCAGTGGTCAGGGAACTCAGGTATGAGGATTTCGCCTGGTTGTCCCAGGTGGCTGCAGGCCTCCAGGGATGCAGTCAGAACTATAGTCCAGGTAATAAAGTACAAAAGGGACAAAGTGGAACTCGCTGCTGCTGCTGAGTTTGCTGGGTCCACTTTACATTATTCTATTCCTCCTTCTCCCGAGTCCAACTCATCCCATATTCTCCTTTCAAATATATTACCTCTTCTATTATAACTATTGTTACATAAGGATAAATCCACTTACTGTTACTCTTACGTATGTATGTGTATTTAGTGCTGTTAGTTTAGAATTAGATCATCTGTGAGGGGGCCCACTCCTGGAGAAAACTGATTCTCTCTACACATCGATTACCTGTAGCTCTTATTATACAGTGGCATATCAATAGAAGTTGTCTTGATACTGGTCCTGTTTAAGTAACAATATGGTTGAGATTTCATGGCCTTATCATCTTTGTCATGTCTTTTGCTTAGATCATTTGTATACTTAGCACTATCATTTTATACTTTTTTCATATATTCTGGATAGGAATGCTATATCAGAGATGCAGCTGGCAAAGACTCCTTCTCTTCTATTTTCATCTTCAGGGTTGATTTTTTTCGTTGTTGTTATACAACCCTTTTTTTTGTTGTTGTTTTATGAGTTATGTTTGTCCATTTTGGCCTTAATTACTGAGTAAATGAAGTTCTATTCTGAAAGCCTTTGGGTGCTGCCTCTGTATTTGTTTGACTGTTTCAGCTTTTAAGGTTTCACTCTTAGGCCTTTGATCCATTTAGAGTTGATTGGGGCAGGGTGATAAACAAAGCTCTAATTTCATGACTGATCATCTGCTTTCCCCACTTTCCCTGCTTTCCCCTCATCATTAGTTGAAGATGCTGGATGTGCTTATTTGGAATAATGACCAAGTATGAAAAGTTTTAATTCTTTGCATGAGTTTTTTCTGTTATTGATACACATATCTATTTTGTGCCATGATTATGCTATCTCTGTTACTAAAACTGCAATATAGCACAAGATCTGGGATGCTAATCCCTCCAACATTGTCACGTGAACAGGATTGCTTTGGCTACTCTGGATCTTTTTGTGCTTCCACATGAGTTTTTAGGACTTTTGTATTTTTGTGAAGAATGTCACATGGATTTTTAATTTCGTTGCATTGACTATTGAGATTTCTTTGGTAGGATGATCATTGTTAATTCTACCAATCCAAGAGCATAATGGGGTTTGGACTTTCTAGTGTCTCCTTCAGGGATATAAAGTTTTCACTGTAGAGATCTTTCACTTCCCTTTTTAAATTTATTTCTAAATATTTAATTTTGGAGGCGACCATGAATACGAATGTTTCCTTGATTTCTTTTTCAGTTTGCTTTGTATTGGTATATAGAAAGGTTTCTGATTTTTAAAGTTGAATTTGTATTCTAGCACTTTACTGAAAATGTTTCTTATTTCTGTTGGGGTTTTGGAGATCTATACTTACATAAAATATCACCTTACAATAGGAATAATTTTAGTTTTTCTATTTTCATACACCAGGGTGAAGGTTCTGAGTTAGCTTCAGTAAGTCAGAATGCATATATCGTTGCTATCCCCGGCCTGGGTCTGGGGTTAGGCAGCAGGGACAGAGGGAATGGAGTCAGATTTACCAAGAGAAATAGCAGATCCAACTTCTACCTGGATCTTGAGGAATTTGTGAATACAGAGACATGTGGTAACAATCCTGTTTCAGACTAGTCCAAAAAGCAAATGGATCTGGCTACTACTTGGATCTGAAACTGAGACGTGAGATGGGTAAGGGTTCTAGATGAGTGCAAACAAGACAGCCCAAGACTGTAGACTCCTTCTGTCTCTGAATCTACATGGTGTGAATGGATGAGCAGAGTAACACATGAGTATTACTATAAATAATTGAGACCATATTGCAGAAGAGATTAATTCCACAGCTGACTTCTAAAGTTGCTCAAGCATGTTGCAATGTGACTTACAGAACACTGGGCAGAGGACAACATGAGTATCCTAGTGCAGTGTGACTTACAGAACACTGGGCAGAGGACAACATGAGTATCCTAGTGCAGTGTGACTTACAGAACACTGGGCAGAGGACAACATGAGTATCCTAGGATGCACATAGGAAGAAGAGTCGTCCTTTCCAAGAAAATGGATGACTCTACCAAGCCCAATGGCCTGAAATTGAAATCTCCAGAACATATATGACAAAAGAAGAGAAAGAGATCTACAAGTTGTTCTCTGAAATACAAAAGTGTCCCACCAAACAAAATATGTGTGAAAACTTAATTTAATAATTCACAATCAAAGATGGCTTGTTATGTTACTTTGGGTTACCCTGCCTTGAAATGTAGCATTTCTCTTACTCATATCCCTCTAGGTCTTTCTTTAATTTGCCTTCAAGGGAAGACAAGCTAACAGCAACCCAAGGAACTTGCTCATTAGGTCTAATCACATGCATTTACCCACACTTTACCCACACCAAGCAAGGATGCTGCATAGGTTGTAAGCAGTTCCATGATCTGACTTTCACTTTCTGTCCTCCTAGACGTACCAGAGAATATTGAGAACACACTTACACAAGATGCCCAAAAAACCACATCAGAGACTATGGAAACGGTAAGAAGGCCTTTCTTTAAGATAGAAATGTTATTTTAGTGATCTTATTCTTCAGTCAATATCCCATTTTAACAACAATGTTGAGCAGAGTTATCTTGGGTCTTGAGAGACTTAGCTTAAGCAAGAGAAAAGTGGGATTGTAGTAGCCTGGTCCTGACTGAACAGAGCACCAAAGCACGCAATGTCAAGGGTCACAGTCTGTGGGATGGGACCTTTTATTCTGGAAAAAAAAGTTCCTCTTTTGGAAAAATGTATAAATTTCATTTAGAAGTTGACAAGCATGTCAGGTTCCCTTTACTTACATGCAGTATGTCCCACAAAAGTCAGTGTGGAGGAAGCTTCATATGTCCAGGTGGGGATGCTAAGTGGTAAGACTTAACACATAAGTATTACTATAAATAATTGAGATCATATTGCAGAAGAGATTGATTCCACAGCTGACTTCTCAAGTTGCTCAAGCATGTTACAGTGTGACTTACAGAACACTGGGCAGAAGACAGACAGATAGTGGTAGTTAATGTGACCTTTGAAATAGGAAAACTGGGAAGTGACACAACTAAGAAATTCCAGTTTTCTGTAATACCAACACAGAATACACTAATACATAATCTTTCACTTAAAGATATTTACCTATGTTGATTGGCATTAAGAATATGTTTTTCAAAGACCTGTGCAAACAGAAACTAGTGTGACCTGCACTGCATACTCTTTTCTCTCTTTTAAATTTCAGGTGGAAGACAGAAAATCCAGACACAGTATGTATTGCCAAGTCTCTTAAGACACATTTTAGAAACAAATTGTGTCAATATTGATTATACTTATATGGGAATGCAACACTACAATATAAGTTACCTCTTGAAAAGAATTTGGTTTGTTTTGAAAAATAGTAGTTTCCAAAGTTAAAAAAATTTGCTGAAGGGGCCTCCAACCCTATAGGTGAAACAACAATATGAACTAACCAGTACCCCCAGAGCTCATGTCTCTAGCTGCATATATAGCAGAAGATGGCCTAGTTGGCCATCATTGGAAAAGAGCCCCCTTGGTCTTGCAAACTCTATATGCCCCAGTACAGGGGAACGCCAGGACTAAGAAGTGGGAGTGGGTGGGTAGGGGAGCAGGGCAGGGGGTGGGGGAGAGTATAGGGGACTTTCAGGATAGTAAATGAAGAAAATATCTAATAAAAATTTGAAAAAAAAATTAGCTTAAAGCTATTTGTGTAGACTCACTGGATCCATCTATGATCCCTGTAGTTAGCTTGGAATGGTGTATACCAGGTTGTATCTAAACCTGTTTTTGTCCAAGATAGTCATCCAGATTATCCACTCCAATCTCTAGTGAGAAGCTATTGAATTACCATAATAGGATACACATTTTACCCACAAAATATGAGTTGAACTTTCATCACATGTGGTACATTCATTTCTTCATGGTGGTACTCTATGAGGTGAGTGATGAGGCTCTTGATGCAGATCAACAGACACTTTGTGGAGCAAGGATTAGTGATGCCTATATTCCATATTCCCAGCATCTTCCTTCGGTAGGTCAAAATCACAGAGAGCCCAGACTCTGCCATGACCACCACAGTGGTCAGAGCCAGGGCATTGTTCTCCATTTGCCTGCAGACATACATTCACAAGCATGAGAGTTAGAAAAGCCCACACACTTCTAGTCAGACCACAGATTCTGACAAGGGGAGCCCAACACTGCTTGAGGGGACATTTGTCACCTACAACGACACCAAGCTGCCTTTCCAGTCTCTTCCATCTGAGGGTTTATCTCGGTGTGACCAGATAAAAAGAAGCTCCCTTTTGCACACCGTCATGTGAGAACTGGGTGGCACTGACTTGAAGTCTGAGTCATCAGTGGGACATCTGCAGGCTTTGGTACCCTCCCAATTCTGTTCCTCAGTGACCAGAGTCAGTCACTGAGAGCCAGGTGACAGTGTGAGGATGGTTGAGGAAGACCCTGTTTACTGATCCAGGAGTCCCACAGCTTCTTTTGGGTTGAAAGGTAGACTATGTGTACCTTCAGTTGTATCAGTCAGGGAAGATGGCCACTGATGCATGAATGCAGCTATCATTGTAGCCTTGGGTGAAAAGTCAGAGGGTCTCACAGCTTCTTACCTCTCTACATCCCACTAAGGCAATACCATGCATTGCCCATGAGATGTAGTCGATAAGAATGAAGAGTAAAAATGTGTTCTACAATGTTCTAGAATAAGTACATTCCTGACTCCAGGTACAGTTACTCCTATGTAGCTGAGGTCTTCTGGAATGTCACAGACATCACAGGGCACTCCAGCAATGCCTGTGCTTTTCCTTACAGTATACACTAAAGAGATTGATCTGTTCTAGCCTAGTGAGTCTCTGGGAAGTCCTTCTCAACCAACTAAGAAGGAAGTCTTTGTGTTGTAGTGAAGAGTTGTGTTGTACTGGCTAGTTTTGTGTCAACTTGACACAGCTGGAGTTATCACAGAGAAAGGAGCTTCAGTTGAGGAAATGCCTCCATGAGATCCAACTGTAAGGCATTTTCTCAATTAGTGATCAAGGGGGAAAGGCCCCCTTGTGGGTGGGACCATCTCTGGGCTGGTAGACTTGGGTTCTATAAGAGAGCAGGCTGAGCAAGCCAGGGGAAGCAAGCCAGTAAGGAACATCCCTCCATGGCTTTTGCATCAGCTCCTGCTTCCTGACCTGCTTGAGTTCCAGTCCTGACTTCTTTTGGTAATGAACAGCTGTATGGAAGTGTAAGCTGAATAAACCCTTTCCTCCCCAGTTTGCTTCTTGGTCATGATGTTTGTGCAGGAATAGAAACCCTGACTAAGACAGTGGCTGAAGGCATTGCATGGGTGTCGCTTTGTGCTTGTGGCTCTAAGAAGGGATAGAGTGATGCCCATTGGGCAGCATACTCACACAGCATACTCAGTCGTGTGGCTCTTCCTTCTGTGTTTTCATATCCATCTATATTTAGGCTTTATCTGGGATTCCTGTGATGTCCATTCAAAGTCTAACTCATTATACACTACATGCAGGGATCCTTCTGAAGCACCTGTCTCACTCTGATGACTGGACCTGGAACAAGCAGTCTGATCAAAAGCAAAAATACTCAGTAGTTGTTAGTTTGCTTGAGTTTTCTACCAAAAGGCTGACACAACTTCCTCTTTTTAATGTATTTCCAGCTCCTGCGCAATTAAAAATAATTGAACAGAAGCGAGCTATGGGCTCTCCAGAGGTGATGAGACCACCAGTCTGTAACATTCCGTCACCTAAAACAAATGTAAAGAATGATAAAGGTACTGTGGGAATTCTAATTGTCTATAGTGGTTGATAATTATTTTGTCTCATATGTCAATTTATATAAAAGTTTAAGGCTATTTTTCTTATGGAAACAATGCTGTTGTATCTATGTCTTTAATTGAAATACAACCACAGAATTTAAAAATGCCTTCAATTTTTGGTCTCTCATCCAATAGCATGAACCAGTACAAAGCTGAGGTACATCTTCCATGAGTAGGGAGGGTTTCCTCTGTAGAGACAAGAGTTGATGAACTGCCCTCTAGTGCTCTCTCTCCTATGGGGGTGATATAAATTGATTGTAGCAAATCTACCTAAAGAGTGACCTGGTGATCTTGCGTGCCAGGTCGCTCAGAGACCAGTCTGCACAGGTCAGCACACAGACTGCAAACGGTGACTGAGCAGACCACAGAAGCAACACAGTTTCTTGGACCGACCCAGTTTCAGGCTCTAAATATCCAGGCACCCTCCCTGCCTGAGGAGAGGTGTCCGCCCAAGAGGGCTTTCCCTGCCAGAACTTGTGAGGGAGCCAACTTGGGTCTCAGGTTCCACAGACACCAGTCTGCGCAGGAGAGAGTGCAGACTGTAGAAGCAACACAGCTTCTGGGACAGAACCAGTTTCAGGCTCCAGACATCCGGGCACCTTCCCGGCCTGAGGAGAAATGTCTGACCAGGAGGGCTTTCCCTGCTGGAGCTCGTAAGGGAGCCAACTTGGGTCTTTAGTCGCTCAGAGACCAGTCTGTGCAGGTGAGTGTGCAGGCCGCAGAGGCAACACATCTTCTGGGACAGGCCCTATATCATGACTTCATCTTTAGCCAAGAGTCAGGTCTGAACATCAGACCTCAGTGCACCTTCCCTGCAAGAGGAGAGCTTGCCAGCAGAGACTACTGCAAAGACTGAGACTCAGGAGAGAGCTGGACTCCCAGAACTGGTGGCAGAGGCTAACAGAATCACAGGAGGAACAAGCTCCAACCAGAGAGAACTATAACAACCAACTCCAGAGATAACCAGATGGAGAAAGGCAAACCTAAGAATCTTCATAACAGAAATCAAGACCACTCACCTTCATCAGAACCCAGCAGTCCCACCTCAGCCAGTCCTGGATACCCCAAAACACCTGAAAATCAAG
The DNA here is from genome assembly GCA_902729485.2 of Mus minutoides. Taxonomy (NCBI): domain Eukaryota; kingdom Metazoa; phylum Chordata; class Mammalia; order Rodentia; family Muridae; genus Mus; species Mus minutoides. The sequence continues at coordinate 1,865,738 of LR749589.1, read as the reverse complement.
ACTCAGATTTAAAATCATATCTCATGGTGCTGGTAGAGGACATTAAGAAGGACATTAATAACTCACTTAAAGAAATACAGGAGAACACTGCTAAAGAGGTAAAAGTCCTTAAAGCGGAAACATAAAAATCCCTTAAAGAACTACAGGAAAACACAACCAAAGAAGGTAATGGAATTGAACAAAACCATCCAGGACCTAAAAAGGGAAGTAGACACAATAAAGAAAACCCAAAGTGAGACAACTTTGGAGAGAGAAACTCTAAAAAAGAAATCAGGAACCATAGATGTGAGCATCAGCAAGAGAATACAAGAGATGGAAGAGAGAATCTCAGGTGCAGAAGATTCCATAGGGATCATGGACACAACAAGAAAACACACAATGCAAAAAGGTCCTAACTCAAAATATCCAGGAAATCCAGGACACGATGAGAAGACCAAACCTATGGATAATAGGAGTAGACGAGAAAGAAGATTTTCAACTTAAAGGGCCAGCAAATATCTTCAACAAAATTATAGAAGAAATCTTCCCAAAGAAAGAGATGCCCATGATCATACGCCTACAGAACTCCAAACAGACTGGACCAGAAAAGATATTCCTCCCGACACATAATAATCAGAACAACAAATGCACTAAATAAAGATAGAATATTAAAAGCAGTAAAGAAAAAAGGTCAAGTAACATAGAAAGGCAGGCCTACTAGAATTACACCAGACTTCTCACCAGAGACTATGAAAGCCAGAAGATTCTGGACAGATGTTATACAGACCCTAAGAGAACACAAATGCCAGCCCAGGCTACTATAGCCAGCAAAACTCTCAATTACCATAGATGGAGAAATCAAAGTATTCCATGAGAAAACTACATTCGCACAATATCTTTCCACGAATCGAGCCCTTCAATGGATAATAAATGGAAACCACCAACACAAGGATGGAACCTACACCCTAGAAAAAACTAAAAAGTAATCCTTCAACAATCCTAAAAGAAGACAGTCCCAAGAACAGAATCCCAACTTTAACAACAAAAATAACAGGAAGCAACAATTTCTTTTCTTTAATTTCTCTTAACATCAATGGACTCAATTCCCCAATAAAAAGACATAGACTATCAGACTGGCTACACAAACAGGACCCAACGCTTTGCTGCTTACAGGAAACCCACCTCAGGGAAAAAGACAGACACTACCTTAGGGTGAAAGACTGGAAAACAGTTTTCCAAGCAAATGGTCCAAAGAAACAAGCTAGAGTAGCCATTCTAATATCGGATAAAATTGAGTTTCAAACCAAAGTTATCAAAAAAGACGAGGAGGGACACTTCATACTCATCAAAGGTAAAATCAACCAAGATGAATTCTCAATTCTGAATATCTATGCTCCAAAGACAAGGGCAGCCACATTCACTAAAGAAACTTTAGTAAAACTCAAATCACACATTGCACCTCACAGAATAATAGTAGGAGACTTCAACACCCCACTCTCACCAATGGACAGATCCTGGAAACAGAAACTAAACAGAGACACATGGACACTAATAGAAGTCATGAAACAAATGTATTTAATAGATATCTATAGAACATTTTATCCTAAAACAACAGGATATACCTTCTTAGCACCACATGGTACCTCTTCCAAAACTGACCATATAATTGGTCACAAAACAGGCCTCCACAGATACAAAAATAGTGAAATTATCCCATGTATCCTATCTGACCACCATGGAGTAAGGCTGATATTCAATAACAACATAACTAATAGAAAGCCAACATTCATGTGGAAACTGAACAACACTCTACTCAATGATTCCTTGGTCAAGAATGAAATAAAGAAAGAAATTAAAGACTTTCTAGAGTTTGATGAAAGTGAAGCCACAACATACCCAAACTTATGGGACACAATGAAGGCAGTCCTAAGAGGAAAACTCATAGCCCTGAGTGCCTCCAAAAAAGAAATTAGAGAGAACATACACTAGCAGCCTGACAGCACACCTAGACGCGCTAGAACGAAAGGAAGCAAATTCACCCAAGAGGATTAGACAGCAGGAAATAATCAAACTCAGGGCTGAAATCAAGTAGTAGTAAAATGAACTATTCAAAGAATCAACCAAACCAGGAGCTGGTTCTTTCAGAAAATCAACAAGGTAGATAAACCCTTACCAGACTAACTAGAAGGACCAGGGATAGTATCTTAATTAACAAAATCAGAAATGAAAATGGAGACATAACAACGGAATCTGAAGAAATCCAAAACATCATCAGATCCTACTACAAAAGGCTATACTTGACAAAATTAGAAAACCTGGATGAAATAGACAACTTCCTAGACAGATACCAGGTACCAAAGTTAAATCAGGATCAGATTAACAATCTAAACAGTCTCAATTACCCTAAAAAATTGAAACAGTCATCAATAGTCTCCCAAGCAAAAAAAGCCCAAGACCAGATGGATTTAGTGCTGAGTTCTATCAGACCTTCAAAGAAGACCTAATTCCAACTCTCCTCAAACTATTCCACAAAATAGAAACAGAAGGTACTCTACCCAATTCATTGTATGAAGCCACAGTTGCTCTGACACCTAAACCACACAAAGATCCAACAAAGAAAGAGAACTTCAGACAAATTTCCCTCATGAATATCAATGCAAAAATACTCAATAAAATCCTCGCAAACTGCATCCAAGAACACATCAAAACGATCATCCATCATGACCAAGTAGGCTTCATCCCAGGGATGCACAGATGGTTTAATATTAAGAAATCCATCCACGTAATCCACTATATAAACAAACTCAAAGACAAAAACCACATGATCATCCCATTAGATGCTGAGAAAGCATTTCACAAAATCCAAACCCTTTCATGATAAAAGTCTTGGAAAGATCAGGAATTCAAGGCCCATACCTAAACATAATAAAAGCAATATACAGCAAACCAGTAGCCAACATCAAACTAAATGCAGAGAAACTCGAAGCAATCCCACTAAAATCAGGGACTAGACAAGGCTGCCCACTTTCTCCTTACCTATTCAATATAGTACTTGAAGTCCGAGCCAAAGCAATTCGACAACAAAAGGAGGTCAAGGGGATACAAATTGGAAAGGAAGAAGTCAAAATATCACTGTTTGCAGATGATATGATAGTATATATAAGTGACCACAAAAATTCCACCAGAGAACTCCTAAACCTGATAAACAGCTTCAGTACAGTAGCTGGATATAAAATTAACTCAAATAAATCAATGGCCTCTCTCTACACAAAGCATAAATGGGCTGAGAAAGAAATTAGGGAAACAACATCCTTCAAAATAGTCACAAATAATATAGAATACCTTGGTGTGAATCTAACTAAGGAAGTGAAAGATCTATATGATAAGAGCTTAAAGTCCCTGAAGAAAGAAATAGAACATCTTAGAAGATGGAAAGATCTCCCATGCTCATGGATTGGCAGGATTAATATAGTCAAAATGGCTATCTTGCCGAAAGCAATCTACAGATTCAATGCAATCCCCATCAAAATTCCAACTCAATTCTTGACTGATTTAGAAAGGGCAATTTGCAAATTCATTTGAAATAATAAAAAACCCAGGATAGCAAAAACTATTCTCAACAATAAAAGAACCTCTGGGGGAATCACCATGCCTGACCTCAAGGTGTACTACAGAGCAATTGTGATAAAAACTGCATGGCACTGATACAGTGACAGACATGTAGATCAATGGAATAGGATTGAAGATCCAGAAATGGATCCACACACCTATAGTCACTTGATCTTTGACAAGGGAGCTAAAACCATCCAGTGGAAAAAAGACAGCATTTTCAACAAATGGTGCTGGCACAACTGGCACTTATCATGTAAAAGAATGCAAATTGATCCATTCTTATCTCCTTGTACAAAGCTAAAGTCTAAGTGGATCAAAGACCTCCAAATAAAACCTGAGACACTGAAATTTATAGAAGAGAAAGTGGGAAAAAGCCTCGAAGATATGGGCACAGGGCAAAAATTCCTAAACAAAACACAATGGCTTGTTCTGTATTATCAAGAATTGACAAATGGGACCTTATAAAATTGCAAAGCTTTGTAAGGCAAAAGACACTGTAAAGAAGACAAAAAGGCCACCAACAGATTGGGAAAGGATCTTTACCTATCCTAAATCTGATAGGGGACTAATATCCAATATATACAAAGAGCTCAAGTAGCTGGACTCCAGAAAAACGAATAACCCCATTAGAAAATGGGGTACAGAGCTAAATAAAGAATTCTCAACTGAGGAATACGGAATGGCTGAGAAACAACTGAAAAAATGTTCAACATCCTTAATCATCAGTGAAATGCAAATCAAAACAATACTGAGATTCCACCTCACACCAGTAAGAATGGCTAAGATCAAAAATTCAGGTGACAGCAGATGCTGGCGAGGATGTGGAGAAAGAGGAACACTCCTCCATTGCCATTGGGATTGCAAGCTTGTACAATCACTCTGGAAGTCAGTCTGGCGGTTCCTCAGAAAATTGGACATAGTACTACCAGAGAATCCAGCAATACGTCTTTTGGGCATATACCCAGAAGATATTCCAACTGGTAATAAGGAAACATACCCCACTATGTTCATAGCAGTCTTATTTATAATAGCCAGAAGCTAGAAAAAACCCAGATGTCCCTCAACAGAGGAATGGATATAGAAAATGTGGTACATTTACACAATTGAGTATTACTCTGCTATTAAAAACAATGAATTTATGAAATTCTTGGGCAAATGGGTGTATCTGGAGGATATCATCCTTAGTGAGGTAAACCAGTCACAAAGAAGCCATTAGATAGGCAATTACTGATAAGTGGATATTAGCCCAGAAACTTAGAATACCCAAGATACAATTTGCAAAACACAAGAAAATCAAGAAGAAGGAAGACCAGTGTGTGAATACTTCACTCCTCCTTAGAATAGGGAACAAAATACCCATGAAGGAGGAAGACCAGTGTGTGAATACTTCACTCCTCCTTAGAATAGGGAACAAAATACCCATGAAGGAGTTACAGAGTACTTAGTTTGGAGCTAAGACGAAAGAATGAACCATCCAGATACTACCCTACTCAGGGATCCATCCCATAATCAGTCACCAAACTCAGACACTATTGCATAGGACAGCAAGAGTTCACTGAAGGGACCCTGATATAGCTGTCTCTTATGAGGCTATGCCAGTGCCTGGCAAATACATAAGTGGATGCTCACAGTCATCTATAGAAAGGAACACAGGTCTCCCAATGGAGAAGCTAGAGAAAGTACCCAAGGAGCTGAAGAACTCTGCAACCCTATAGGTGGAACAACAATATGAACTAATCAGAACCCCCAAAGCTTGTTGTGGCTCTAGCTGCATATGTAGCAGAAGATGGCCTAGTCGGCCATCATTGGGAAGAGAGGCCCCTTGGTCTAGCAAACTTTATATGCCCCAGTACGGGGAATGCCAGGGGCAAGTATTAGGCGTGGGTGTGTAGGGGAGCAAGGCGGGGGGGGGGGTAGATGGAACTTTAGCAATAGCGTTTGAAATGTAAATTAAGAAAATAATAAAAAAAAATAAAAGAAAAAGAAAAAAAAAAAAAGAGTGACCTGGTAAATGTCCAATGACCCATGATTGAGGGTTAAATCAAACCAGTTACCAGAATTCCTCATCTTAATCAAGTGGCAAAGATCCCAGAAATGCTCAGGTTATCCCTGTTTTGGAGATGAGAGTGTGGGGAAAATATCACTAAGGATGGGAAAGGAGAGGTTTGTGTGCTGTTCCACTTACAGGTGCACACTGCTCATGGTGCCTGGGCTGCTGTGCTTTACTTGCCATTGTGCTGTTTGGACACAGTTTTCCACAGACTACTGTGATACCTCACAAACATACAGGGTTTCAAGTTCAGTGACCTGCAGTACATTCCAATTGTATTGTGCCTTATCTAAATAATTTTTGCAATTGTTATAAAATACCATGAAGGAAACAATGTAAAGAAGTAATTGTTTATTTTTCATTGTTATATAAGATTACAGATCATAAACATAGGGAAGTTATATAAATGGGAGTTTATGGCAGAGTTCTATTACAACTTGTCCAAAAAAGAGGGCAGATATGAACATCATAAAGAAGAAATGTTATAAAGGCCAGAAAACTGCATGTTTATAAACACATAAAAGACATATAGATTATCAATTTTGGAATGTACTTGTATAAAATGTGCACCATATATGACAAATTATTACAATTTACTCCTTAGTCACACTTTCCAAAAGTGTATCATTCTTTACCTTTGAGGGATAATTTCATGTAATACAAGCCTCCACTTTTAATTAGTTGTGTACACTAAACTTTACAGATGTACCCATGTGCAGATGGCACCATGGGTAAGAACACTTGCTGTGCACACTAGTACCTTAATTTGAATCTCCAGCATGCACACACACACACACACACACACACACACACAACAACAACAACAACAACAGTGGGGCATTTCTGTGCACACCTGTAACCCCAGCAGAGTCAAGGCTAGAAAAAGGAAGATTCTGGGTTTTTCTGGGTTTTTCTAGGTCCAGCATCTACACCTTGATTGAAGGAGGCAAGGAAGGGGGAGACATGGAAAAGCAGGATTGTTTTAATTTACACTTAGATAATTTAATGTGACTACTTTATTTATATCATTCTATCCCCACTTCTCCCCAGTCCAACACATCCCATGTTCTCTCTTCAAATATATGACCTCTTCTATGATAACTATTATTGCTACATAAACACTTGAGTTTATTTAATGTTGCTCTTAAGTCCACATGTTTAGTGCTCCTAATTTGAAATCAAGCTATGAGGGAGGTTCATCCCTAGAGGAAACTGATTCATTATCTATCTATCTATCTATCTATCTATCTATCTATCTATCTGTAATCATTGATTGGCTATAGCTCTTGATCCAAGGTGGTCATGATGCAGGCACTGTTTGAACAAATGTACTGAGATTTCATGGATTTATCATCCCTTTCATGTCTAGAAGACACTATCTAGTAGCATATATCCTGTCCCTCCATCACTTATAATCTTTCCATTCATCTTCCAAAATGTTCCCTGAGCATTTTGACATGTAGGGGTTATCTTGTACATGTACAGATTTAGGAACACACAGTTTGTCCTCTGACCTCCACATGCAAACTGAGGCACAGTGGTCCCTCCAAATGGAATCCATGTGAAGACTTGTGTTTCATCTTGTACATCAAAGACTGGTTATTTTATGCTGATTTGGGTTCCTCCTATCTGGAAATGAAACAATTCTGTTACTCATATCTTTCTATGTCTTTCTTTACTTTAATTTACCTTCAAGGGAAAGCAGTGAAGTAGCAGCCCAGCCATCCTGTTCATTAGGTCTAGTCGCATGTGTTAAGTGTTAAGTGTTAAGTGTTTATCCTCACCAAGCAAAGATGCTGCCTAAGTAGTAAGCAGTATCATGAGCTGACTGTCAATGTCTCTCTCCCTTGTCTTATCAGAGAATGCCACTACAGCTTCACCAGTTGGCAAAGATAACACTTCAGAGTTCATTACAGAGGTAAGAAGGCCTTTCTTTTCTATAAGATAGGAAAGTTACTTTGGTGATCTTATGTTTCTGTCAAAATTTCATAAGAACAACAGAACTAAACAGTGAAGTTGTGGGTTTAAGAGATTTAGCTTAGGGAAGAAGAAGAAATCATTTTATGAGTTTGTTCCTACCTGAATAGTGCATAAAACTTCCAGTGTCGGGTAACATAGTTTGTGTAAAGAAACATTTTTATCTGAATAAAGAAGTTCCTCATTAGACAAATGGTATATAATATTTATTCAAAAGTTATCAGACATACCATCTAAAAAAATGTGTGTTTTTCCTTAAGGGTCCTCTCCTGCTTGTTTCTTGAGTCTGTAATCTAGAATGAGTTTGAGTCATTCCCCAAAACTATGTAGTGAGAAGCTTCCTGCTATGGATATTTGAATGCAGAGGGAGTAATACATTTAAAACATGAGCATTCATGCAAATAATTGGAGCCCCCATAGAGGGATTAATCTCACAAAACAGATTATTATGTTGGTCTGCCAACCAAAGATGCTCTGATCTCACGATGAGTCAACATAAGTGTGCAACATATTAGTTTTTGTCACAAAGTACATAGGCTGGGTTTTCTGTGACATCATCACATAAAGTATTATACAAGCCCTTTTTATGTCTTTTTCCTATTCTACTTTACACTGTGCTGTGTCACAAGTGTAAACCAAAGAACTATGCAGACAAAACTCAGCATGTTTTCTCATGAGACTCAAAGTATTTTCTTTCCTTTTAATTACAGGTGGAACCTAAAAGGTTTAAATGTATGTATTATGGAATTTCTTTCTTAGGACACATTTTAGATAAGAATTGTATAAATATTGGCTGTCTTTTGTCTAGTACACTACAGTGATATAAGATTTCTACTGGGAGTGAAAATTGGGAGTTTAAAGGGGGAAAAGTGATACCCGAAGTACCCAGTCATGGCCCTGTGTTTACAATAACTGCTTTCAACTCTAATGCCTTTACTTTGGTAGGGGGTAGGTTCTGTGCACCAGGCAGTGACTACATAGGTTTTTCCCCAAGACAGTTATCCCCATTACACAATCCACTTGCCAGTGACAAATTTGTCAATTCAAAAAGGAAGATACGCATTTTACCTACAAAAATGTGCTTTAACCACACCATACGGATGGGCAGCAGATTTATTTCTTTGTGCAGTTCTCAGGAGAATCATAACCCAATGTGTAGAGATAAGTCATCAGACTCTGTAGCCATAGAGCTCAAGAAATACTTCATTAAGAATTGAGCAATCCAAGATCAAAAATTCAGGTGACAACAGATGCTGGCGTGGATGTGGAGAAAGGGGAACACTCCTCCATTGTTGGTGGGAATGCAAGCTGGTTCAACCACTCTGGAAATCAGTCTGGCAGTTCCTCAGAAAATTGGGTATAGTATTACCAGAAGATCCTGCAATACCTCTACTTGGCATATATCCAGAAGATATTCCATCTGNTACATTTCAAGTGTTATCCAGAAAGTTCCCTATACCCTCCCCCCTCCCGGCCCTGCTCCCCTACCCATCTGCTCCCACCCCTTGGCCCCGGCGTTCCCCTGTATTGGGGCTTATAAAGTCTGCATAACCAAGGGGCCTCTCTTCCCACTGATGGCCAACTAGGCCATCCTCTTCTATATATGCAGCTAGAGACACGAGCTGGGCAGTGCTCTTAATCTCCCTGAAGTCATTCACAAGTATGGTAGATGAAAAAAAAAGTCCACATGCTTGGTCATATCAGAGCTTGACTGTAGGAAGACACTGCATTGAAATAAATAGTTTTGAGTGTGTTTGATAACTGGACTTACAGTAGAAATGGCTCCTTACAGTTAGAACTGGTGAAAAGGCTTAGCAGAGTAGACAACATTAGCATGATCTCAAAGAGCAATGTATGGAAGTTTATGGGCAATGTCTACTAAGAACTCCAGTCAGCCCTTGGTTATTGAGCAATGCTGGATCATTCTTTTTGTTATATATACATCTTTAAATGTAAGCTCAATGTTGAGTTCCAGTATTACTTCTATCACTGGTGGTCGGTCTTCATCCTGCCTGTTGGGTCTGAGTACTCAGTACAAGAATATAGGCACGTCTGAGTTATATAGGCAACTCTGAGTTACATAGGCAACTCTGAGTTATATAGGCACCTCTGAGTTATATAGGCAACTCTGAGTTATATAGGCAACTCTGAGTTATATAGGCAACTCTGAGTTATATAGGCAGCTCTGAGTTATATACACAGTTTGGCTGGATGCTGGATGTGTTAAAGTACCTTCCCAGTCAGGCCTTTGACATGAAAAGAATTTGTTACAGAGAGGTAATGTGGGCAGGATGAACCAATTGTAGTCCACTTGGTTCAGTGTATTCTTACCATGTGAAAGGTCCTACTTTTGATAACACTGACAATAATATGTGCCCATGGGGGCACACTTGTGTGAACTCAGATCTCCTGAACTGGAGTAAAGAGAATCATAAATTCAAACTCATCCTTTTATACATTGGTACTTTAAGCCTAATCTTGGATTAAAGGCAGTCTGGAAATTTAAAAAAGCACATATAGAGAGTGGGCTTGAGGCAAATGCCCCTGGGAAAAGGAGGTTTTAGAAACTGGACTGTGCACTATTGCATAGGACAGCAATTGTCTACTTAAGGGACCCTGATATAGCTGTCTCGTACAGAAGTGGATGCTCACAGTCATCTATATGATGGAACACAGGGCCCACAATGGAAAAGCTAGAGATAGAACCCCAGGAGCTGAAGGGGTCTGCAACCCTAGAAGAGGAACAACAATATGAAGTAACCAGAACCCCCAGAACTCATGTCTCTAGCTCCACATGTAGCAGAAGATGGCCTAGTCAGCCATCATTGGGAGGAGAGGCCCCTTGGTATTGCAATCATTATATACCCCAATACAGGGGAATGCCAGGGCCAAGAAGTGGGAGTGGGTTGGCAGGGGAACAGGGCAGGGGAAGGGGGGGAGGGAACTTTCAGGATAGCATTTGAAATGTAAATTAAGAAAATATCTAATAAAAAATATTGAAAAAAAAAAGAAACTGGACTGTGATGTGTCAGAGTAGAGTAGGTATGGTATAAACTTAATGTACCACTTAATGTCCCACACTGCCCTTCCAGCTTCACTTTATATGGGTTGTCCACAGAGTGGCTGAGGGTTTTTGTCATCTACAAAGCAACATGCATACATATCATCCAAATGCCAGATCACCTTTCTTGCCTTGTCATGTAGAACACATCAAGGTTTAGCCAATATAAGAGAAATTTTGTTTTTGCCAAACCATCTCATGTGATAATTTGATTTAAAATAATTTGGAGTCTAAGTATTTCAGAGAAATATATAAGTATCTATAATCCCTATTGATCCAAATCATTCACTGGGAGGCATGTGACAGATTGAAGATGCAGAAGGAAGGCCACATATTTGTACTAATCCATGGCTCTCCACTCCTTTTGGATAAAACTCCAATTTTGAGTCAGGGATTGGAAGAGACCATCTCTCTCTCAAGCTGCTTCTGTCAGAATTTGATCACAATGAAAAGAATATAATATTGTAGCCAAAGGTGAAAAATAGGAGGTTGTACAATATTCTATATTTCCCAGCCCACTTAATGCAATACCATATGTTCTCTTTGACGTGTAAATTCCATGATTAAGTAAAAAATGAAAACTGAACAACAGTCCTGTTCCCCGACCTGGATCCAGTGGAATACTCCCTCTGAATTCAGTCACCAGAGTCTAGCTAAATTCCTCTGGTATCTAACAAACCTCATTTCTGACAAACATCTGATATTTAGCAAACAGAGCATTTCTGCTATACATGAGCTTTTCCTTATGGTTTGCCATGTAGAGTTATCTTTTAAACCTGAAAGTCTCATGGGAAGTCCTTCTGAAACTTACATTGTTTGAGAGAAAGCATGGAGAAAAGAATTATACGAGCAACGTTGCATACTTGTGTTTCTCAGAAGGATGTGGCTCCCATCTGGTACCATACACATAGCACACTCAAGACCTGCTGCTCTTACTGTATTGTCATAGCCACACATTGCCTCAGGTGTCTGTGTAATGCTTAATCACAAAATGCAGTGACCTTCATGAAGCACCATCCTGACACTGATGACGAACTGGAAACAGGGAATGAGGTCATTTTTACAAACACACAAGAATGACTAATTTTCTGTTATGCTGCCACAAATCTAACATAACTCTCCCTGTTGTGAATGTATTCCCAGGGCCTTCCTTCTTTAAAAAATTTTGTTGGAAGAAATCAAGTCTCTCCCAAGCTCCAGAGGAACCTCCAGCCCTTGGAGGTACTGTAAATACTGAGGATTTGCTTCAGTTATCTGTAGTAGTGGATTATCCTGTGTAACTATGTAAAACTGAACAGATTTAGCATATTTTAATAAGTGAAAAATGCTAATATGCATCTATTTCATCAGTAGAAATAACAACCTAAAATGTACAAATGTACCTAAAGCTCACTTTAGCTCTCATTGAATAACATAAACTAAAGGAAAGCCGAGGCACATGTTGGATGAGCCAGTGTGGCTTCACCTGATGTAGGCAGGACGAGGTGAGCCACTCTTGGTACTGCTTGCCTCCATGTGTGGGTGATCCATGTGGATTAGATCTGAAGAATCTCCAGAGTAGAGGTGAATTATATAAAAATTCTTCTTCATCAGGTTGAGTGGGAGAAGGGCCCAGCAGTGGTCATGTTACACTCTGTGTTTGGGAGAATGAAAGAGTGGGAAAGAAATCATAAGGACAAGGAAAAGGGAAAATTTCTCTGATTTTCCTCTTTCAGAGGCATAAGGATAAGCAGTAGCTATCTATGGAAATGATACCTAAATTATTTTCCACCCCCTTTAACAAAATACTTTGAGAAAAACATCCTAGGGATGAAAGGTTTATTTTGCCCCTTAGCTTGAGAATGCTGAATATCTATAAAGAGAGAGAAGCCCAAAGTGGTGTCACATTATAACCACGGGTCAATGCTTAGACCTGATTCAAGGGCACCCAGAGAATGGCATAGCTAAACTGGCAAAAAGACTTGTGAATTTGGCCTGGGGAATAAAGATAAACTGTGTGATTTTTAAGTCATTTGCAATCTCTTCTCCTCACCCTGCACTGACTGGCATGTAACATGACTAAGGCAATGGAGATTAGAGAGCAGGCCCTGTCTTACAACCACTGATCTAGTGGGTGAGGAAGAACCTTGACTTTGGCCCAGCTTTGGGCATTTTTTTCATGTATTCTGAGATCAATCTAGAAGATGCAGAGGGTGGACTTGATAGTTCCCATGAACTAGTATCCATGTACTAGGGCTTAGGAACATGATTTCAGCCCTCCTAGAACCTATCTGGACAATGCCTGCCTATCCTCTATGCATTAGTGTACTTGTATATTTCACTCTTAGAATAAGAAGTCCATTTCCTCCAAATATCTTCAGTAGGTATAACAGGTATATCTGGTTCTCCTGCATTCTCATTGTGTACTGTTGTTAGCTTTGGCCATCTGTGTAATTTGAATAGATTCTGTTTTCACTGTAACCTCAGGGGCTCCTGCTTCTAAGCAGTGTGCTACATAAAGAACCAGACCTCTCCTCCAGCCCAAGCTCTTCACTCTCCTAACACCTTATAAGCTCTTTCCCTTGTCCTTCTCCAACATCTTTTTTTTCTGATCTGTTCCACCTTGACTCTGAGATCTGTGCCTGGCAATACATGGGATCTTGGGCTTCCTTAGAATCTGGAGAGAGACAGAGAGACAGTGACAGAGAAAGAGAGAGAGAAGAGATGAGGAGAGGAGAGGAGAGGAGAGGAGAGGAGAGGAGAGGAGAGGAGAGGAGAGGGAAGGGGGGAGGGGAGGGGAGGAGAGGAGAGAAAAGAGAGAAGGGAGAGAGGGAGGGAGAGAGAGAAAGAGAGAGAGAATAGGATAGGGTAGAATAGAATAGAATAGAATAGAATAGAATAGAATAGAATAGAATAGAATAGAATAGAGTAGAATAGAATAGAGTAGAATAGAATGGCCTGGTGTAGTGGCACACACTTTCCATCCTAACACTTGGCAAATAGAGGCAGGTGTATCTCTTTGTTCAATGCCAGCCTGGTCTACAGACCTAGTTCCAGGACAGATACACAGAGAAATCCTGCCTTGAAAGGCCAATAAGAAAAGAAAACAAAAACAAAAACTAATCCAAAGGACTCAAAAGTATACTGGCTGTCATAGAAATACTATAGTATCCAGAAACATGTTTATTATAAATAAAATGAATAATGATTCTTTTTATAATTCCATAAAATGTACATAAAATGTTAAAAATCAAAATATTTTTCTATTTACAAGCATCCTTGATATGTGGTGTTTGACATTAGAAATATATGACACCATCATTCTTTATGCAGATTTTGTCTTGAACGAAGAACCTTTGATATGAAAGCTATGGGACCTGAGTCTGATTCAGTAAGACACACATAGAAAGACCAGACATATATGTCTGTGCTTATAACCATAGCACTATCTGTGGTAGGGACACAAGCACATCTCTGCTAGCCTAACTTGAGCTTCAGTGAGACCCTGCTGAAGGGAAGAAATCAGAGAAGCTAACAACACAGCAGACTAGTGGATACTCTCTTGTGGCCTCCAGGAAAATGGGCACAGGCAGGTACTCACTCAAAGGCATAGATATATCACAAGCTGAGGATACTTCCATGCCCAGGTACACATGGACTCACAGACAATGGACCTTAAACATATTTTAGCCTTATTTTTCTTTTGTGTATAAATCATTTGCCTACCTATGTTTATGTGTATGCACCTTGTGAGTGCCTTGTGCAGCCAGAGGTTAGAGGACAGGTCAGATCCTCTAGCACTAAAGTTGCAGATGAACATGAACCACCATCTAGATTCTGGGAATCAAAACCAGCTAACCTGCAAAAGCAACAATTGTTCTTGACCTCTGAGCCATTTCTCCAGCTCCTAGCACTTGGTTGCTTATATGGCAAAAGCTTCTCTATTGGCTTCTGAGCAACTCTATTCTCTGTATAGAGTAACTGAAAAGTATACTCTTTGGTATGAACATTTGTGTGTACACTTAAACTTATAATTTTTGATTGAGCCTTTGCACACATCTTTGGTGCTATCCCACCTCTGTCCTACCTGACCATCCCTCTCCCGCTCAGATCTCCCTCTCCATTATACCTCCATATCACCTGCCCCCTTGAATATCTTTCTACCAATTAATTCTCCCTTTCCATGCTTCTAGCCTTTACACACACAAATGTTAAATTTCACACTAATATAGGTTGGGTATTATGATAATGTCCTTTTAAAGCTACCATTTTAAAAATTGGAGTTTTATTAGCATATTTTTGCATATGGCCATATTTCCTGTTTTCAAATATATCCTATGGTTTTTGGTAACAAGACATTGCTATAAAATAAATGGTTTTGTCTACTTTGAAATTATTGTTTGAAATCTTACTTTTATAGTGACTTTCTGAATGAATTGTTTAGAGTCATTATTCTCTTTCACGAAGTGTGTCCAGGGTTTTTTGTGTAGTAGTGAGTTAATGACTGGAATAAGATTTAACTGTATAGAACCAACGGGTATTCTAGTCTTTGTTCCAGAACTCTATTGCTCTGTTGGGGGGTAGCTTCAATACAACAGAGAGTAAAGAATTCTAAGCTCTACATTCCTATCAGAACAGAGCTTCAATATCAATGGAAAGACATAAAGCTTCATGTCTTGGTTGTCTATTTTATTTTATTTTATTTTTTGGTTTTTGTAGATATGAAGACTTAGAACTCTGTGTGTGTGTGTGTGTGTGTGTGTCTGTGTGTGTGTGTCTGTGTGTGTGTTGTGTGTTTCTGTGTCTGTGTGTTTGTGTGTGTGTGTGTGTGTGTGTATGAAAATTGTCCTCCATGAGTGTGGGTTTTAAAGTGTCAAAAGAATGTGGGAAGCATGTAGATCATCTCCATAATATTCATTTCATTGTGATTCCATTCTACAAAATGTTTGCCACTGAGGAATCCACCACAAAAACATGGAGAGTCCATGCTTTCAGCAGCAGATTACTTGGGAAAATTCTTTTCTTGTACAAGGACAGAAATTATGTAGATTTATTGGTCCACTCTAAAAATAATGTCTGCTTCTGAGAAAAGCTATGCAGCAACCCCACCTCAGTCCTGCTCCAACACAATTTCTAAGGTAGTCCTTTCCCTGATATGACTGTCCCTTTGTAGTCCATTCACTGAGCTGAGGAGTGGAGCATGACACCACTGAAAGGTTAAATGCCATGTAGTTCATTGTACCTGAGTAATCACCTTCTGGGTTGCTGTGAGCCTCACTTGGGTTCCAGCTATCTGGGTAGAGGAGAGACATTATCATAGTCTTTATTTTCTTATGGTCACCGCTGCCACTCTATAACCCGTATTCCATTGGGTACCCTGGATTATCTGATCCTCCAGAGTTTATCCTTGAGAGTTCATACAAGATGGAACCTATCATAAGTTTAAACTGATATTTCTTGGTCTTAGAAGACCAACTCTCTGGTCTTCAAGTGATTGATATGAGTGAGAGACTTGAAACATTGGAAGACTTTCTTGCTGTCATCTTTTGCTATCAGCATAATGCAAGTATTCCATTTTCCTTCTCTTCCTAGCTCCTCATTGACTCAGTGCTTTCACTGAGGATGCTCCAGTAACCACTCAATCTAGCCTTTAGAGCACAGACATTCTGTTGTATAAATTAAGCAGTACTCTCTAAGGAAGCCATGGCCCACAGCCACCAGTGGTTAACAGTTACTCTGTCTTCCTAGGCACTCAGGATATTCTTAAACTTAAAGAAGTATTTTGTAGAAAAGAAGAATTCGAATATCATGATGAGGTAAGGTGACTTTTCTCTGTCTGAAACAGAAATGTTGGTGTCTGAATTTTCTATTTCATTTGAGTTTGGCTCTCAAAATATGGTAGCATTGTTATACATACTATGCTCTGTTTTCTGGAATGATAGAATAGTTCCTTACCAATAAAAGACTTATGGGGAAAGAGCTTTTGTGATTGGCACAGTCAGGTCCAGGATGGATGCTAGCAACCATCATCCCTCTTGGAAACGATGTTCTTCCTTGAATTAACTACTTTGCAGTTGATGACTGAACGGAAGTTAAAGATTCATCGTTCATGAAAAGATTGTGGGTTTGTCACAGATATATCTTATCTCTTTTGCCATCTATTAATGTTGGCAGTACCATGCCTTTTCAGTACCAAGGAAGAGAAATAAAGACATGTGCCTACAAGTCACATGGAGTTGCCCTCATAATGTCTGTTTTTCTGTAATTTCAGGGGACCTGGGAAGAATATCAGAGCTGTAAGTATTATTTTTCTCCTTACTGAGAAAGTAAATGTAATTGCTAAAATAAGTCTGGCATCTACTGGCTTCTCTTTGACGGGCCAACCAACTTGTAATTTCTGGAAGCAAGTCAACATGGTTTTTTGGGGTTTTGTTTGTTTTGTTTTGTTTTTTTTAAGGTTCATCTAGATATACTTTTATAGTCAAGCTTCTGCATAGGTTTCTGTGAGACTGTTTACACAGAGAATACTGGGGGTTGTGTGCTTCAGTGGCTTGTGATTTTGAGTGTATATGGTTCTGTGTGGTGTTATGGTTTATGGAAGACCTAGTTCACACTTTAATTAAAATTTATAAGAGCTGGAGAGATGGCTCAGAGAGCTGGAGAGATGGCTCAGCAGTTAAGAGCACTGACTGCTCTTCCAGAGGTCCTGAGTTCAATTCCCAGCAACCAACCATCTGTAATGGATCTGACACCCTCTTTAGCCAGGCAGTGGTGGTGCACGCCTTTAATCCCAGCACTTGGGAGGCAGAGGCAGGCAGATTTCTGAGTTCAAGGCCAGCCTGGTCTACAGAGTGAGTTCCAGAACAGCCAGGGCTATACAGAGAAACCCTGTCTCAAAAAACCAAAAAAAAAAAAAATTTATAGTTTATTATCTCATTGGTCTCCTTGGTAGTTGTGCCTGCATATTGTTATCATCCTTGCTTCAGAAAACAACCTAAGAATTCCTGGCTCTCAAAACTCTATACAGAGTGAAAGTGAAAACATGAGTCCATTCATGCTGTGCAATGCTCTCACTTCCTTGGTTGAGCCTTAAATTCATTTAAGGACATCTGAAGACAGTACATCAGGGCTGAGAGTGCAGCATGTAGTTCAGAGGTGCTGCCCATCCATGAAGAGTTGTGTCTGTTGTCCAGTTAACTGCACATGTAAACTAAGATGTTGCCACAGATGCTTGAAAGCATTCATGTGAAAAGTCCAAAGACGCCCTGCTGTGTCTGGTCTTTTTACACAGTCCTTTGAAGTTAAAAGCAATCATGAAGGACCCTAAGGTGGCTACATCAGTAGGGTTTGGACAAGTTTTAGAAGCTGACCTGAAAGGACACCAAGTGAGGTGGAAGAATATGAGAATGATGTATGGTCCAAAGCTATCTGGTTATATTTTGTGATTGCCAATATTGCATAGCCAAATTTTTTATTTGCTTTCTAATATATTTGTTGGCCAGAGATCTATTTTTATATCAGTGTGCCTTGCATGTATATTAACTTTGGAAAGGTCATGTAGTAATGCCTGAGATGTTGATGGTTCTTACCACCTCACTGATTTTTATGCAGTTGAAATGTTCATTCTATTGCCCAACTGGTGCTCCCTGTTTAAAGTTTTAGATTGTGTCAAACTGGAACTCTTTTATAAAGTGAGGAAGTGACTTGCTTTTTCACTAACCCCCCACCCCCATAGTCTGTTAGTGGCTGGTCTGTGGGGAAATAATAAAGATTATTCACTACCTTTCACTAGCTCCCCCTACCCTTAACACCACCTTCAAATAATGTGATAATACCATTTCTTTGTGTACTTTGGAAAAAGTTTCAGCTTGCTGCCTCCTTTAGTGTTATGAAAGGTATTATTAAAAGCATTGTTTGCAAAAATACAGGAAGATGTTGGATGTCCACATTAATTTGGAATTCTTTGTGAGCTTTAACTCAAGTTATTGGCTCATTCCAACAGTTTTATTGTTGAAGCACCTTGCTTAGGAATTTTTAAATATTCATGTCTGCAACACTTATCTCAAAACAAACTGTGCAATTGTTGACAACAAACAGTAAACCAGGACAGATCTGAACTCTCCCTAATGTGACTTGTTAGTTTCTGTATTTCCTGCCAGTGTAAATGTGAAAAGCTTTGCTTGCATTACGCTTTAGAAATGCATTTTGCACACTCAGTTTTGCCGAAGCTCCGAGAAAAGTTGAGATTTAAGTAGATGAATAAAGCTATGCATATGTTTAAAAAAAAAAGTAGCTGACCTGAAACATAAAAATAAAATTACTGAAGTACTAGAATACACTTGATAATAGAACTGTGAGAAATAAGATTTTCCAAACGTGCTTGCCAATCAACAAGGAGAGATTTAGTTGAACAGTCCTGTGCAATTGTGAAAAACACCTGTTAGTGGCACAAATCTAGTGTTAACAATTACACATACTCAGCTTTAAAATTTTTTTAATTAAATCATGTCATTTTTCTTTTTTCTCTTTCTGACAACTCCATACCCCCTACCTTTTTCTCTCTCAAATTCATGTCTTCTGAACACCATTCATGTGTGTGTGTGTGTGTGTGTGTGTGTGTGTGTGTGTGTGTGTGTGTGTGTGTGTAATGTATGTATGTATGGGTCTCCTGTTTGGTTTTAAAACATCAACTAATCAGCTCTAAAAACTTACATGCAAATAACACAAAGTGTGTCTCAGCTGAATTTCTTTTGTATTGTTTAAAGGGGTTTTAGTTAAGGAACAAGGATGCTAGGTATCATTTTGTTCTGGTTTACACCCTCTTTTGAACATCCTTCTACACTGGACAATGGACTCAAAGCAGTCCAAGCTATCTCCATATACTTATGTGCAAATTGAGAATGTTCCCTGAGTCTTTTATAATCGCTAGTTATTAACAACCTGACAAGAATTCTGTTTGATCCTAGACTTTCCACATGGTGTTCATGTTGCAGAATCCAAACATACCGTAAGAATGCCTTTGTTCGTCTTCTATAGAAATGAAGTGCTAATTGTGTTGCTTTTTGAAAATTTGTTTTCTCTGTGGAATTCAGAGAATTGTTTGTTTATTTGTCTGTTTTACCAGTGGATCTCTAGCTCTCTGGTGTTTTTGACATCACCATACTCATTAAAATTGAACCATAGAGGCAGTTCCCTCAAAAATGACTTTTTCTGCTCTATTAAGTATTGTGTGCCTGCAATATAAATGGGCTGGAAAGTTCACTGTTGGAAAGACTCTCTCAATCTTTACCTGTGTCATTTACAGCACCATACAGTATATATCTATTGTTCTTTAAATTATCCAGAGAAAGCCAGGCCATTGTGACCTATATGATATGAGCCAATCTTGACAATCCTTTCTTTTTTATAATTGCAGATGGATTCTACGATGATAGAGAGTTGTAAGTATCTGAAATCCCTCCCTTGTTCAGGAAATATCTTAGTGCTTCATTTCTGAGAAACCTCACTCCAGGTCCCTGTTGGGAAGAAGGGCTGAAGGTTAAATGAGAGATATTGGTTTTGCCAGAGACGCTCCATGAAAAATCCCAAGAAGTGGGGTTAATTTTATGTGAGCCAGTGTGACTTCATGTGGCACACTCTGTTCTGATTTTCTTGCAGATGTAGCCCAGGTGGGAGACTCAGACACTGAAAAACAACACAAAGATATTGATAGTGCAGAGAACTTCCCAGGTAAGTAACAGATGCCCTGTGGGGATCAAGAGGAAAGGGGCTAGTGAAGCACTCAGGTTGTACATTCTGCTAGCCAGGCTGAGGCAGTGGGAAGGGCATCAGTGAGATGTAGGTTTGTTTGATGAGGCAGGGGAGAATGGCTTTTTAAGCAAGAGCACTGACTGCTCTACCAGAGGACTGAGATTCTAATCTCAGCACCCCACATTGCTTCTTACATCCATCTGTGAAGCCAGTTCCAGCATATCTGATGCCCTCCTCTGGTCTTGATTTGCACTGCATGCATATGGTACACAGGCACTCATGCAGGCAATACAGATAAAATAAACTTAAAAATAAGAGCATTCTCCCTGCCTCTGCCGATGCCAAAGCTCCAACCCNTTCTAATCTCAGCACCCCACATTGCTTCTTACATCCATCTGTGAAGCCAGTTCCAGCATATCTGATGCCCTCCTCTGGTCTTGATTTGCACTGCATGCATATGGTACACAGGCACTCATGCAGGCAATACAGATAAAATAAACTTAAAAATAAGAGCATTCTCCCTGCCTCTGCCGATGCCAAAGCTCCAACCCTTTGATTGTGCTTAGAAGATCTTGTGAACAGCTTGTTTGACATCTGGCGTTCACTTCTGATTGCTGATTTGTGATAGAACTATCAGTGGAGTACAACTCTCTAGAGTCACTGACATGAACCTGAATACAAAGGTCATGAAGTGCTGGCCCAATAATGCAGAAGAATGAAATCCTCTTCCAGCTGGTCCTGCAGGATTTATCACAGCACCTCTATGGTCCTCTCTTGCCTGATAAGTCTCTCTATAAAGGGCACTCTATGGGTGGATGGCACAGTGAGTGGGCTGGTCTTACTGCAGCACCCTCTGTAACATGAGGACTCAAGGAGCCAGTGGAAAGCTGAAGCTAATCTGGTGTGAACCAATGTGGCTATATCTTCTGCAGGCAGAAGTGAGTGAGCCACTCTGTTTATTTCATTGCAGATGTCATTGAGTATCAGCCATGGGAGAAAAAAGAAAAACTCAAGGTTGATCCTGGTAGGTAACTGCATTCTCAGTCTATACTGTCATATGGGGAAGGTGTCAGAAGGGGAAAAGGATAGAGGGAAGGATATATGTGAGCTCATTACCAGCCTGTGCTCTTCACACTAAACTGACCTGTGGGGTGAATGGGTCAAAGAACATGTTGACACCTCTACTGGAAACTCTGGCCTAGTACTTGACAGTAAATCTAGAACTCTTGTCCAGCTATGAGCTCCTTTTCAGACATTCCTAGTTCAGAGTGTACACATATGTTCCCAGGATTTAAAAGGCATGGCCACTTTTATTTTCTTTCCAGTGTCCTTTCTAGCTTTATCCTCCTACCTGTGTCCGAACCTCATTATCCTGCCTTCTCTCATCAGATCTCCTTGCTTTATCTTCCTGTGTGTCACATCTTTCCTCTGAGCTCTCTGGGACTTTTGTGTACTTCATGCTTAGTATATTTCTCACCTGTCTTCTCTTGTCTAGAGTATGAATCAATGGAGAATATATTCCCCAAAGTCTTCTGTGAAACCCCTGCAGTGGGGTCAGGTTTTCCTTTATTGAGAAGTATGTATGCATGTATGTATATATGTTTGCCTGTCTGTCTGAATGTTCTGTATTCTACTTTGCATGCAATGATTCTGCCTTGTGTAAACTCAAGGACTCCTTTTTCTGATCAGTGTGTCCACAGAGATGCAGGAGCCCACCTCATAGGCCACAAACCTGACCACTCTGATTCTGTCTCTTATCCACAGCCTTTCCCAGCCTCTTCCCCATTTCCTGAGTAAAATGGTGACTCTGTACTTTGTGCCTAGTAATCCAGAAAACTCTTCTACCTTGTTACTGATTCTGCTAACTGGGTTGCACTAGCCACCTGATGTGACCTAACCATCTATTATGTGGTTCCCTGCATTCCCTCCCATTTTGTGCCTAAGTTTATTCAGTTGTACTCTTCCCTTGAAATTTGGCCTCACTTGAATCCCATAAAAAGGTCATAGGACAGTCAAAAAACCAAATGGGAAGTGTATACACTGGGACATTGCTTAGGGACATGCCCAGTAAGACATAGTTGAATCTTACCGAATCATCTGGTTCATGCCTTCCCTTGTGGAACAGTGAGGAAGGGTTGTATTTGCACCACTGGGGAAAGCAGGGGAGCTGAACAGGGGACAGGGTTGCTGAGCACAGCACAGTCAACAAGCAAAGCTTTGTTTCTTATGTAAGAGGAGACCCAAAGGGAACTTCCAAAAGTTGCAACCAACAAAATAACAACCAATAGAATTTTTTCCCAGACAATGTTGATATAAGAAAGTTAGCGTATGTGTTTGAAGTCACTCACCTAGTATGGTCAACTTAATCCTTGCAAGAAATACCCAATAGGGTCCCAGAGCTTTGTTCCACAACTCATTTACTATTTTGAACCTATTTCCACTCTATTCCCAGCGGTAAATACGATATATTTTCGACCCCCGTCATCGTCATCTTCTGATGAAGAGTATGTTCCTATAAAACGGAAGAAGAGGACAAAAAAGAGGAGACGCTAGTATTAATTAAAAGTATATTGATGTTTCTTTTTTCTTGAGTGTTTGAGAAACAAAGGTAGGTACAGTTTCATCGCCTGCTTAGGAGTTGAACACTATATAGAGAAGCCAGTTGGCCAAGTTGGTGTGTTCCTTGATTGTGAGGGTGGATATGTAAGTTTCCTGGATGTAGCCAAGAGTTCCCCAATACACAGCTACTCTCCTGGAACTGTCAGTGGCGCTGTCAGGCTCTTCTCTGCTGTCTACACATAATCATAGGAAGCTGGAATATATTACGCTAGTGCTTTTCCAGTATTTCTTTTTTTTTCCCAGTATTTCTATAATAAAGTTTGTATATGCTTGGCCAGGGGAGTGGCACTAGTAGAAGGTGTGGCCCGGTTCAACAGAATAGAATTGAAGACCGCGAGAGAGAAACACACACCTGTCTCAAAAACAGAACAAATTCCCTAAAATTTCCTAAATTCCCTAAAGATTGAGACAGAACTGATCAGTCTCTAGGTGGTGACTAGAGTTCTTATTTGACCATGTGCCTAAATTGGTTTGCCTTTTGTACATGCTAATATGGTCTACCCCTTAAGTCTTTCTCTTGACCTTATTAGAAAAGCCATGGGAAACCCAGTTGGGACACATCCACTCTACATTTCTGTTCCCGTGCACTATGTTTCATTTTTAGGCCCTGTCTCCTGAAAATAACTATGTGTGCTTCTATACCTTTCAAAACTGACTGTCTGCTGCCTGGAAATGACACAGTCTAGGACTTCTGACCACTGTAGCAGTCACCATAGTACTTGAGATCCTTATAGATTTGATATCTTGCAGGCAAATCCTAAAAGTTGTAACTCTTTCATAGGGATTATTGTACCTTGATGAACTCAATGACCACAGATATATCCATAAGTTTTTTTCTTCTCCTTTTTGTTAAAACATTCTCCCTCTCTCTCTCTCTCTCTCTCTCTCTCTCACTCACTCACTCACACACACACACAACTAGAACCATAATTTTAATTATCAGTTACCATCTTACATCACAGTGTTGCATCAGACAAAACATAACTTCTGTTTAAAACAAATCTTAGTAATTCCACAATACATACTATGCCTGCTTCTTTTAGAAGCTACCTGCAAATGAGAGGGAAAAATACATTATATTCCATAATCATGCAGGGTAATATATGCAAATGGTTTTGATATATGTGTTGTCATTGCAGTAAGGATAAGAAACCACAGTCAAGTGATGACTATATTAATGGATACATTATTTGAGGTTGCCACAAATTACATGGTGCTTTGTACTTGTGACAAAACCAGTATCTTTCATACTTTTTCTTTTTTTTTTTCTTTTTTTTTATTTTTTTTTNATACATTATATTCCATAATCATGCAGGGTAATATATGCAAATGGTTTTGATATATGTGTTGTCATTGCAGTAAGGATAAGAAACCACAGTCAAGTGATGACTATATTAATGGATACATTATTTGAGGTTGCCACAAATTACATGGTGCTTTGTACTTGTGACAAAACCAGTATCTTTCATACTTTTTTTTTTTTTTTTTTTTTTTTTTTATTTTTTTTTGGGGGGGGTTGTTTTTTTTTTCAAATTTTTTATTAGATATTTTCTTAATTTACATTTCAAATGCTGATTCATAGGTAGATCAAACAAACATGTCTGCCCTCTAGAGAGTCCCAAAACCTGTATCACATATGAAAACTTGTATTTTTCACTAATACATATTCTATTTCTAGCGCCCATGGTTTAGAACTAAGTTGAGTATATGACCCAAAGTTTGGTGCATTAGAAGCTTCCTGTGTCTAACGCCAGGGCCAATATGTGGGAGTGGGTGGGTAGGGGAGCAGGGCGGGAGATGAGGGGGTTTAGGGGACTTTTGGGATAACATGTGAAATGTAAATGAAGAAAATATCTAATAAAAATAAGAAATGGAAAAAAAAGAAGCTTCCTGTGTCTAGCTTGTTGTGTGTAGAGTGTTCAGTTTGTATATTCTTTCAAACATGAGGACTAGCATAAACTGAAGATACCCAATTTAAAGGGATTAGCCTCATAATTCAGGACATAACGTTGCACCACATTGTGATGTATTGAATTAAGACCCAGTTGGTACAGTTCTTCCATTCCATCCCCCTCATAAGTAAATGCACTAATACTTATGATGCTTCTGACTAATGTCATGACTCAAAGGTGATACTCACTGAAACATAAGTGAACCACTGAGATAACCTTTCTACCTTAGAGGAAGGAAATCCCGTCTTACCTTAACCCTCCTCAGTGGTGACTTTTGCTAGTCCTCTTCTGAAGTTGTACTGTCATCACATTTAGGTAACATTATGGGAATATTATTAGAGTAACGGTCAGCTCATGGCAGTGGTTAGTATTTACTTGATGTGGGGAAAAGTGTATGGACTTAGTATATGTACCTGGTGTGTGGTTTTTGCTGGAATTAGGTCAAAATGTACATGCTGGTCTAGTTGTCTCAAGGTGTGACCTAGAAGTCTGCACTTCATACAAGATCCCAATCACTGCTGAGTGTTTGGTTTGGAGCCGAGTAGCTAGATTCCAAGACATACTTTCCAGTACAACTATTCCAATTCGAAATGGTAGTTCAAATTTAAATAAGTTTAAATTTCAATTTAAAACCACCTACTTTGGCTCCATTAGCCATATGATAGTTGTGACTATGGCCCACACTTGAATAGTCCAGGGATAGGACACTTATTCATGGAAGAAAGTTATGCCCGGCAGCATGTTTTCAAAAAAGTGGTTTTCAAGCAGCTCTCTGTAGACGGCACATTAAGTTAGGATGCAGAGGTATAAGATACTGGAAATATGCATTTTGACAACTCTCTCCTGGCATTCTTTTTTTTTTTTTTTTTTTTTTTTTTAGAAACAAGACCTTTAAAAGATTTAATTGTTTCCTAGTAATAAAATTACATCTCAACACAAAACTCTACACAAAAAGAAAATCTATCACTTAGGAAGGTACAATACATAACGTATAGTTTCCAATGCAAGAGGACTAATATTTGTCTTCTAGATGTTTACAGCCTTGATCCTCTGCCAATCCAGAATTTGAAATTTGAATTTCTACAGAGATAGCATTAAGAGAAGGGGACATTGTGGAAGTGATTAGGTGGTTGAGAGCAGATCTCTCACAGATAGGGTTAGTAATCTTCCTTTCTTTCTTCCTTCCTTCCATCCTTCCTTCCTTCTCTCTCTCTCTCTCTCTCTCTCTCTTTCTTTCTTTCTTTGTTGGTCTGTCTGTTCATTTTCATTGTTTTGTGTTTCAAAATAAGTTTTGTGTGTGTGTGTGTATGTTTTCACAAAATTTTATTAGGTACTTTCTTCATTTATATTTCAAATGCTAACCATAAGTCTTCTATACCCTCCCCCACCTGCTCCCCTACCCACACACTCCCACTTCTTGGCCCTGATGTTCCCCTGTACTGGGGCATATAAAGTTTTTAAGACCAAGGGGCATCGCTTCCCGATGATGGCTGACTAGGCCATCTTCTGCTACATATGCAGCAGGAGACACAAGCTCTGAGGGTACTGGTTAGTTCATATTGTTGTTCCACTTGTAGAGTTGCAGACCCCTTCAGCTCCTTGGGTACTTTCTCTAGCTCCTCTACTGGGGGCCCTGTGTTCCATCAAAGAGCTGCCTGTGATCACCCATGTCTGTGTTTGCCAGGCACTGCCATAGCCTCACAAGAGGCAGCTATATCAGGGTCATTTCTGCAAAATCTTGCATATGTATGCAATAGTGTCTGTGATTGGTGGCTGATTATGGGATAGACCCCCGGGTGGGGGAGTTTCTGGATGGTCCATCCTTTCGTCTAAGCTCCAAATTTTGTCTCTGTAACTCCTGCCATTGGTGTTTTGTTCCCAATTCTAAGAAGGGGCAAAGTGTCCACACTTTGGTCTTCATTCTTCTTGAGTTTCATGTGTTTTGCAAATTGTATCTGGGATGTTCGAAGTTTCTGGGCTAATATCCACTTATCAGTGAGTGCATATCATGGGAGTTCTTTTGTGATAGGTAAAGTCTAAATTAATTCAGGTGCAACAACAGAGAAAGAAGCACAACCTGATTACATGATGCTGGTATAATGCTGGATAGGCAGCATTCAAATCCTATTTAGAGCATTACAACACAGAGTCATATATTCCTGCAATCCCTCTGTGATCACATTTTGTGCCAGTAAACTCAAAGTTTCATACTGACCCACAAAAGCCCTTCTGGTGTACAAGATAAGCATATTCTGCTAAATCACAGTGAAAAGCAAATGACTGCACACGTGCTCTGTGGTGCTGTAGAATGTGATGATAGTCCCACTAGACAGCAAGGATGAATCCTGAGTAGGAAGTAACTGACGTATGGCAGTACCAGTGGCTGTTTGCAGGAAGTGACTGTGATACCGACAGTGCCAGTGGCTGCTTGCTTTTCATTTTTTTTGCCTATCCAGAACATTTTACAGCTTATGCAGATTATATTATAGCCCTGAGTTTGGAAGGTAAGGAGAATACATCTCCTCTGGTATTTTAATCCCTGTGTACTGTATTAGTTTTAGCCATGATGCCCTAGCCATACGCCCTGACAGAAATAACCAAAGAAATAGTTACTCTGCCTTTGATTTCTGACTCAATATATGAATTTCCAAGTTGTAGAAGGGCTCTGAACCAGTAAATAGAATAGATCCTTTATCAGGTATCATCAGCCTGTCAGGTTCCTCTCAGCCAGTGACCACAAAATACCCACACCAAGAGGTAATTTATGCTTGCATATCTTCTGTGATGACTCAGACTGCAAGTCATTCTAAATCAAGTTGTCACCTGAAGCCTGGACAAAGAAAGTTGTTCAAACTTGTATAAATTCTCAACATGAATTGACGTGAGATGTCTACGTGGCTACACAAGGAATGACTGTCCATTGGGTCTGCTTATCGTTTCCTTATCCAATTTTCTAATAAAATATTTCTTAATTGAGAACTCCATAAAATGTATTTTGATCCTATTTATTCTCACCCAACACCCAAACTCCTCCTGGTTCCATTTCTATTTCTCCACTCCTTACCAACTTCAAATCCTTTTCATTTTACTTTAATAACCTACCAAGTTCAGTTAGTGCTAATCATATATTCATGGGCATGTGTCTATCCAGGAATCTGATCATCCTACCAAGGGGAAGATTAGTTTCTACAAACTCTCCTTCCACCAATAGACCTTTTGGGGCCATGTTGTTGTTGTTGTTGTTTTGTTGTTGTTGTTGTTATTGTTGTTATCATTAGGCATTTCTGATGATGATGATGATGATGATGATGAAGAAGTAGAAGAAGTAGAAGAAGACTAGCCTAAGCTGGCTTAAAATTCTTTATGAAAAAGAAGTTGGAGGCACTGCAGATGTGACTACTATGTCACACATGTGTCAGTAGGTGGCAGAGAAGAGAGAAGCTATGTCTATACTCAGTGTTTTGACTTATGAACATGTCAATGATTAGTAGTCTAACATTTATGGAAAACAGTGAGCCTGAGATGAGCATCAGTCTAGTGCCAGCACCACTGCTCGGGCCCAGACAGAACCCCATGTGGATCTGCGGTCCTGGGCAGGTGTGAGCAGGGGATAGATGACCTTCATATTGGGCCACTCAGGCAGCTGGGCTAGAAGCAAGCCTGTGATGACCACCAGACCAGTGCCATGAAGACTGGACAGGGAGCTAATCTCAGTTCCATAACACACAAGTGGAACATACACTCTAGGGACCACTCCTGAAATGATCCAATACATTCAGAGACACTGGGCACCACTAAGGAACTAGTTAGTGGTGGAAAAGTGAAAGAGAATGAGAAACAGAAGGATGTGGGCACAATGAAGAGAAGCTGAACTGGAGACTGGAGGGTAATGAGGAGCAGCCTGATGTGAGTAGTCAGAGATGCTACCAGGAAACATGGTGGGGTCCTGGTCCATGCTGCCAACTTGGCCATGCAGCATCAAGAATCTGTTATCACCAAAGGCCAGGAGAATGTCTCTGGTATGGGTCAATGCCCAGGGACATGTTGATAGCTGAAGACTGTGAGCCAGTGCTGTGGACTGGCGCATTGGAGAGCTGGCTCTACTCATCTCCCATTTATATAGTGGTGTGGATGAGGGAAAGATACCCTTCCTCCCTCTCCATCCTTACCATCTATGACAGGTGGGAAAGCTGGCCCTGGGGTCATGAAAGCAGAAAAGCTATTCGTGTCCCTCATTTGCTGTAGCACTCATGAGAGCAGATTCTGTACCTTGCCTGGACAGCACAGTAGAGTTGGCCCTGCATGAGGGGCTTGCAGGTAAGCCAGCCTGGAAGGTGTGAATGCAGGAGAGCCAGCCCTGCTTTCTTGTCTGCTGGACTGTGGTATAGTAGGAGAGATGCCGCCCTCCCCTCTCCGCTCCTCTGCCATCTATAGCAGGTGGGAGAGCTGCCCCCACCCCAGGACATGAGAGAGGGAGAATTGACCATATCCCTCACTAACTGCAACACTTGGGGGAGGGGTGGGTTGCACCTTGCCTGGGCAGCAGGATAGAGCTAGCCCTGGTTGCAGAGGTTGCTGCTGAGGTGGCCCTGGGTGTGTGAGAGTGGTCTTGCTGGTAGGCTGAACAGCTTAGAGACCTGTGAGGCCTCCAGGACTAAGAATTGGCTCAACTGTAGAGAGCCCCTGCAAGCTGTGGCAGCATTCATGGCGCTGACATCCTGCACTCTCCCCAATGATCTTTGGAATGTTCTTTGTGCTGTGGGAAAAGCACACCAAGTCACAAGCCCATTTCCGTGGCGTCTTGGGTTTATGGGCAAGCAGCCAATCTAATGTGAACACGCCGCCTTAGGGTCTATAAAAGGCTGAGCTCTTCTGGGCACATTGTCTTCCTCCTCATGAAATAAAAGTTTTCTGCAGAAGAACCTGTTCATGTGTCCGCATGAGTTCTTGCTGGCGAGATATTAACGCGGGGCACAGTTGGTGGCTGAAATCCGGGATGCCTGGGGATCATCATCAGCAAAGAGGAGACCCTCCCCCTTGGGGAGACAGGGCTCAGAACTGCAGTGGGACCTAGGTAAGTTTCCAAGAGATACAAACTATCCGTTTTCTTTTTTAGGGGCGGACTTGTCACCTCTGTCTCCACAAGCAGCAGGTGCAGTGACAGCCTTTGGTTTCCTTTTAGTAGCATTGGCTTTGTTTACTCTACTTCCCTATTGTTTCAATCGGTTTACTTTACAAAAGGAGGATTCTCAGACCCTCTTACATAAGCAGCTTTCCTCCAGAGGCAGAGAGGTGCCAGTTAAGCTGCCACTGCAGCAGAATCTAAAACAAAGGCAGGTGGGAGATACACAGGGCTTCTCAGCCCCATGGCAATCTCCCAGGCAGCACTAGATTCTGGGGAGGTTATGGTTGATCCACTCTGGCTTAGAGTAGCCATCCTGCTAGAGTTCTTCCTAGTCCTCGGCTGCTGTCTGTGCCTTAATTGTCATCGTCCAGGACAGGAATGTGTTCCCTGTGACATAGACACAGAAGCAGCAGGTTCCCACAAAGGGCCTTGTCAGCCAGATGCAGATAAGCTGCAGCGGACCTCTTTGCCCTTTGTGTAAGTCTCTCGTACATAAGGGAGCAACATGGCAACAACACACTCTGTTGTGTTATCTTTACAGACACTTTTAAAAGAGCGTGATTTGCCGATATCTACTCGAGTTTTGAGAAACTTCTGTAAGGAAGTAGATGGAGTTGCCCCTTGGTATGCTCTCTAACAATTCCATCATGGGAAAAGTTGGGGAGAGACATTGAGAGGGCTGTCAAGAATGGCGAAATGAAAAGCCACTCACGAACCATATGGCAGCTGATTCACTCGTGCTTGAAGTACCCATGCTACTTCTGTAAAGGCTAGTCAGGAAGCTCTCGAAGAATTACAGGATAGTCTATCAGAAACGGAACTGGGCAGGCGCCAAACAGTTTATAAAAGTTTACAGAAGGACATGTCCAAGCACACAGGCCCCTCCAGAAATGAGAAAATTCTGGGGGAGAGAGAAAAAGGGAAGAACCCCTTGGGAGAGTTAGAAGGGAAGATGAATAAAAGACTCTCTATCCGATAAAGGATTTAGAGACTCTAAAACTTAATAACTCTGAGCCAGAGGATTTGAGCCCCTCTGAGGAAGAGGTCTTAAAGGAAGAAGCAGCCCGCTATGAGAGCGAGAGATATAAAAAAGGAACTAAGGGTTGGGGAGTGCCAAGGCCCACAGTCACCTCAGCGACTTCAGCCCTGGCCCCCAGTACTCCTGTGCCTTCTTGCAAGCCTCTGCCTTATGTGGAACCGCCCTCAAATTCCTTTCTTTCAAAGGAAGATCAAAGGTTAATGGCACAAGCCTTTCCAGTGTTTCAGCAAGAAGGCTGCGGCCCTGTCCATACGCCCGTGGAATTTAAAGATATTAAAGAGCTCGCTGAATCTGTTAATAAGTATGGTGCTAATGCTAACTTCACGATCATGCAATTTGAGATTAATGCCAATGCAGGGGGCAACCAGAGAAATTGGATTTTTGACTTACTAACGGGAACCAACACCGGGCTTGCAGCAGCCATTCTGCAGAGTCAGGGTCGCTCACGCCCTGGCCAACACAGACTCTGCTACCCTTACCAGAAGGGAGCTTTGGCCTTATAAAAGGTGCACGGGCGCCATCTAGAGGTTTAAAGTATTAAATCTTTTGTTTGAAGCAAACTGTAAGATTTAAAGGAACATTCCAGGCTGGTTTGCTTAATTTTTAAAGGGTTATTATTGATTAAAAGGTTTGTTTTTTCCTTTTCACCCTGGTAATTACAAAAGGTTTCTAGTGGGCTTGTATTCACTAGAAAATTCTTAATATTAGGTACAGCTAATAGCCTTACATTATGTAAGAAATTTTTATTATCTTTGCTTCAAATGAAGGAAGCTAAGAGTTTGAATCTTTCAGTGTATGCTGTTCCTAAGTGGAAAGTTTTTGTCAGTAGCTATTTCAAATTTTTGCACTCAACTTTAAAGTTCTGGGGAGTAATAATTACTTCATAAAAGAGCCTGGCTAGCTCAGTCGTAGAGCATCAGACTTTTAACCTGAGAGTCCAGGGTTCAAGTCCCTGTTCGGGCAGAAAAGTTTCAGAGGCAATATTTAGGGTTTTAATTATGCTAGAGAATTGTGGTACGAAAAAAAATCTAAGTAAGAAATATTGATTCGCTTCAAAATTTTATTTTCAAAAGCTTCTAGGAGATTTTATTTGGCTAAGACCTCACTTAAGAGTTTTAAGATGACTCAAACCTTTGTTGGGTATTATCTAAAAGAGACACAAGCTAATTGGTAAATATGAAAGACGCTACAGAAATTTAAGAAAGCCCTTTTTGATTGATATTAATTATAATTTATGAATATTAATACTAGTTATTCCTTTTAATCATGACCATTGAATGTGAAATCATTCTTTACCTCAAATTTTAAGGGCTACTGTGGTGCTAATTAAGAATTATAAAGTAAATACTCAGATATTAGAAAATTAAATTACAATTGTGTCTTAAAAACCTGACAAAATGTTAGCTTCTCATTCCAAACGGCAATAAATTTGGTTACTATGGAATATTGATAATAATTATTTTGAGGTTCCTATTTCAGCACAGATAACTAAATTGCATGTTACAGATAGTGTTTTATGTTAAGTCAATATAGGTATACCTCAGAACTGACAATTGCTAAAATTGTTTGAACTTCAGATATTAATTTTCTAGTTCACAATTGTCTAAGAATGTACTATTCAGGGGAATAAATGCTGTCCTATTAAAAGGACTATCTTTAAATATTTAAGAAATTGCTCTAGATCGCCTGGATATAACCTCTAAAGCAATGCAGTGCAAAATTCATACGCCCAGGCAGATTGTAGAACTTTTACAGGAATGATTGGCTATATGAATTCATTTTTTACATCATCCAAATGGTGATGGCTTAAGATAATGTTTCAATATTTTTTTTTATAAAACTATAGGTCAAATTT
The DNA here is from genome assembly GCA_902729485.2 of Mus minutoides. Classification (NCBI taxonomy): domain Eukaryota; kingdom Metazoa; phylum Chordata; class Mammalia; order Rodentia; family Muridae; genus Mus; species Mus minutoides. The sequence goes on along the minus strand of LR749589.1, from coordinate 1,832,740 downwards.
CAAAGATTTGTTCTTAGTGTCCTCAGCTTTTACTTGTTTCCAGATAATGATAATGATCTTTGAGGACGTTTACTTAACCAAGTGCTACATTTGGATACTTTTATTGCTAATTAATAAGATAAATAAGTTACACATATGCCATTTAAAACCTTACAAACATTCCAGTTATGATTACTCCTTAAGAGAAACAACTAAAGGTGTTATTGCCTAGGTTAAAAAATTTTGGTGTTTGGCATTCAGATTTATACGAATGCTGAAGCTGACTTTAATAGTGAGCCATTTGAAACAATTTAATGTTGTCCATGTGACAGAGAATTTTAATAGTTCTCTAAGATAAACAATTTTTGGCTATTAAAATTTTAAATTTAAAAAACAGGGGCAGAGAGCTACCCCTCAGGACACAAAAAGTGTCGTTTTAAACTTTTGCAGACTGTTTTTAAAGATCAGTCTGTGGTGGATTGGCATTAAATTAATTACTTAAGCCATGGTAAAATGACAGATTCATTAGACTATTAATGAACAGGGTCAAAAAACTCTATAAGAATCTAGAGAGAGAGTGTGTGTAGGTTTTTCTCCACAGCATATTGCAGAAAATGACAACAAGGATTCATCCAACAGCTGCTGAAGATTGTTTTAAAGGATTTCTCAGCCATTAAGGTTAACTTGGAACCTGTACTGGCTAGGTTTGTGTCAACTTGACACAGCTGAAGTTATCACAGAGAAAGGAGCTTCAGTTGGGGAAATGCCTCCATGAGATCTAGCTGTGAGGCATTTTCTCAATTAGTGATCAAGGGCCCCTTGTGGGTGGGACCATCTCTGGGCTGGCAGTCTTGGGTTCTATAAGAGAGCAGGCTGAGCAAGCCAGGAGAAGCAAGCCAGTAGGGAACATCCCTCCATGGCTTCTGCATCAGCTCCTGCTTGAGTTCCAGTCCTGACTTCCTTGGTGATGAACAGCAGTATGGAAGTGTAAGGCGAATAAACCCTTTCCTCCCCAACTTGCTTCTTGGTCATGATGTTTGTGCAGGAATAGAAACCCTGACTAAGACAGAACCTAAATCTTTCCTATACATTCTTATGTGCCATAAGGAGTTAGTTATTTTGCAGACCTCATACCCCCTATTAATTAAGACATTGAGACAATGGGGCCTACATATTGCCACAGAGAAGGTTCAAATTTCAGAAATAGGCTCCTTTCTAGGAACAGTTATTTATCCAGAAAAAATAGTTCCTCAAAAATTAGAGATTTGCAGAGACCATTTACATACCTTAAATGATTTTCAGAAATTATTAGGAGATATAAATTGGTTAAGACTCTTTCTGAAAATTCCTTCAGCAGAATTAAAACCTCTATTTGACATCCTAGAAGGGGATACTCACATTTCCTCACCAAGGACCTTAACGCTGACTGCAAGCTGCGGCTTACAAATACTGGGAAATGCCTTACAGAATGCCCAATTAAAACGCATAGATGAAACCAAAGCCTTTGATTTATGTGGGTTTTTTTCAACTTTTATTAGATATTTTCTTCATTTACATTTCAAGTGTTATCCAGAAAGTTCCCTATACCCTCCCCCCTCCCGGCCCTGCTCCCCTACCCATCCGCTCCCACTTTTTGGCCCTGGCGTTCCCCTGTATTGGGGCATATAAAGTCTGCATGACCAGGGGGCCTTTCTTCCCACTGATGGCCAACTAGGCCATCCTCTTGTATATATGCAGCTAGAGACACGAGCTCAGGGGTTACTAGTTAGTTCATGGTTATTCTTCCACCTATAGGGTTGAAGACCCCTTCAGCTCCTTGGGTACTTTCTCTAGCTCCTTCTTCCTTGGGAACCCTGTGTTCCATCTAATAGCTGACCGTGAGCTTCCACCTCCATGTTTGCCAGGCATTGGTATATTTTCCCCTGAGACCGCTATATCCGGTCCCTTTCAGCACCATCTTGCTGGCATATGCTATAGTGTCTATGTTTGGTGGCTGATTGTGGGATGGATCCCTGGCAGCCGCAGTCATTGGGTCCATCCTTTGGAATCAGCTTCACACATGATCTCTTTAACTCTTTAAATGTGTGCTTTGTTCTTACTTCTAGGAAGGGGTGACGTGTCCACATTTTGATCTTCCTTCTTCTTGAGTATCATGTGTTTAGTAAATTGTATCTTGGGTAGTCTAGGTTTCTGGGCTAATATCCACATATCAGTGAGTACATGTTATGTGAGTTCTTTTGTGATTGGGTTACTTCACTCAGGATGATGGCCTCCAGATCCATCCATTTGCCTAGGAATTTCATATATTTATTGTTTTTAATAGCTGAGTAGTACTCCATTGTGTAAATATACCAAATTTTTTGTATCCATTCCTCTGTTGAGGGACATCTGGGTTCTTTCCAGTATCTGGCTATTATGAATAAGGCTGCTATGAACATAGTGGAACATGTGTCCTTGTTACTAGATGGAATATCTTCTGGATAGATTTATGTGTTTTTAAGACCAGATATTTACCAACTGCAGTGTTATGGCAAGATGGGCCTTTATTATGGATCCATCCTAATGCATCCCCTACAAAGATTATTGAATGGTACCCGGATTCAGTTGCACAGCTTGCCCTTCCTGGGCTAAAAGCGGCCATCACCCATTTTGGAAGAGAACCCAAGACAATAATAGTGCCTTATACTGCCCATCAGGTTCAAATATTAACTGCTACCTCTGATGTTTGGGCAGTGTTAGTTACCTCCTTTAATGGTCAAATAGATAATCATTATCCTAAACATCCCATTTTACAATTTGCCTTAACTCAAGCTATAGTATTCCCACACATTATATCTCAGGAGCGGCTCCTAGATGGAGTGGTAGCCTATACAGATGGTTCAAAAACAGGTATAGGTGCTAATGTAGTTGATAATAAAGTCACAGCCAAACAATACCATGAAACCTCACCTCAAATTGTGGAATGTTTGGTGGTATTAGAGGTTCTGGAAACCTTTCCAGTTCCTTTAAATATTGTTTCAGATTCCTTTTATGTGGTAAATGTAGTTAAAGTTTTAGAAGTGGCTGCCCTAATTAAGCCATCTAGTAGACTTGTGGGAGTTTTTCAAAAGATTCAATTTGCTTTAGTTAATAGGAGAATTCCCTGTTTTTATTACACATATTAGGGCTCATTCGGGTCTGCCAGGACCAATGTCTCATGGCAACGATTTGGCAGATCGAGAAACAAAGTTGATTGCTATTGCTCTGCCCCCAAAATTGAATTTGGCCAAAGACTTTCATAAAAATTTCCATGTGACAGCTGAGACACTACGTCGTCGATTTGGCATAACCAGAAAAGAAGCCAGAGATATAGTAGTTCAATGTCAAAATTGCTGTCAATTTTTACCTGTGCCACATGTGGGGATTAACCCTCGTGGTATTAGACCACTACAGATTTGGCAAATGGACGTTACTCACATTCCATCCTTTGGCAAATTGCAATGTTTACATGTTTCCATTGATACTTGTTCTGGAATTATATTTGCCTCTCCATTAACCGGAGAAAAAGCGGCTCATGTTATTCAACACTGCCTTGAAGCGTGGAGTGCTTAGGGTAAACCCAAGATTCTCAAAATGGACAATGGACCAGCTTACACTTTGCAGAAGTTTGGACAATTTTGCCGCCAAGTGGAGGTGACCCATCTAACGGGTCTACCATACAATCCTCAAGGACAAGGCATTATAGAATGGGCTCGTCGCACTCTTAAGTCCTATTTAATAAAACAAAAAGGGGGAGTTGGAGAAGCTCTGCCCTTAGTGCCAAGAGTCACCGTTTCTATAGCACTCTTTACTCTTAATTCTTAAAATTTGGACAGTCAAGGCCATACAGCGGTTGACCATCATTGTTCAGAACCTAATAGACCAAAAGAAATGGTCAAATGGAAGGATGTCTTAACTGGACAATGGAAAGGCCCGGATCCAGGGGAGCTGTTTGTGTTTTTCCACAGGAAGAAGACAATCCATTTTGGCTACCTGAGTGACTGACAAGAAAGATCATTATATCCAAGGATGAGCTTCAAGAAGACCCCTCGACGATGGACTACCCCTCCTCTGATTCCAGTCCTCATCCTAATGTTCCAGATTTGGGTTCCTAGTATTATGGGAGAATATAGATGGGCAATTTTATCTGCTTTCCCAAAACCCATACCAGTCAGACATGAGTCAGCGGTTTTTCCAAAATTTTTTACAACCAACAAAACCCTAGGGTTGCCATGTCTTCTATATGACCCTACATGGGCACCATTGGGAAAAAATCGCCCCTTACTGGAAAAAGGTTTTCTTTTTTTCCAGATCAATAATGAAGGAGACTGCATTAAGCTTGAAAAATGAGCCTTGGGAATGTTTAATGATCGGGGAGGCTAGTTAGGCATAACTCAAAATACCAGCAATCTAGACATAACTGTAACCAGAAAAACCTTTTGGCAGGAAGCAACCTGGATTAATGGCACCTTCCTATCAACTAATGCTTCAGATAAGGAGCACCCTCCTCAACCTCGGGCAGCTCCCCATTGCAGTTTAGAAGAAGAAGAAGTTCTTCCTCCCTGGTCAGATTGTCAGTCCCACCTTACCTGTTGGGCAGACCGAGAAAAGACCTTCTCCTTCTCTCCTAATATGAGGACTGACCCAGGAAAAGAATGGGATATGGCGCAGGGACTTTTTGTACAAGACTTTAGGATTCACCCTTTTCATAAGTGGCTCCTTTGTGGAGTAAATGGTAGCTGTACTGATCTTGGTCCCTTGGTTTTTATTCAAGGAGGAAACACAGGGAAAGCATCCTTTATAGGTATATCCAAATTTCATCAATATCATAAGGTGTTAATTAGATCAGAGGATGGTTTCTCCATACAGTTTCAGAATTCTACTACCGAGATAACTAGAGTTAATAAAACCCAAAGAAAGATTGACTTTTCACCTACCCCTATTTGTGTTTACCCACCTTTTCTGTTTATCATATCAAATGGATCATTTGAACACTGTTCCAATGATTCATGTTGGATGACCCAATGTTGGAATGTTATGCAGGCAACCCATGCCATGGTTGCCAGAGTCCCACGACGGGTTCTGGTCCCAGTGGATACCCCTTCCACATTTTCTCTATTCCGACAAAAAAAGAGATTTTGGTGCCACTGCGGCCATTGTAACGGCGATATCACTTGCAGCAGCTGCAGCAACTGCTGCTGGGGTTGCCATGGCCTTGACGATACAAACAAGCACAACTCTTAATCAGCTGTCATCAGAGACAGCGGATGCCATAAATATCCAAATGTCCACTAATGCTCATTTAAAAGGTGGATTAATGGTTGTTAACCAACACCTTGATTTGGTAGAAGAAAAGATAGACATCCTCTTTCAAATGGCTCAATTGGGATGTGAAAGAAAATTAGGAGCACTTTGCATTACCAGTGTACAATATGAAAAATATACTAAGGCCGCTAATCTGTCTAGGAAATTATCACTATATCTTGCAGGAAACTGGTCAAAAGGATTCGATGAAACTCTCGAATCACTAAGGACAGCAGTGATAGCCATCAATTCAACGAGAGTGGACCTGTTGCTGACAGAAAGACTCTCCTCTTGGATTTCTTCAGCCCTTTCCCCTTTTAAGGAGTGGGTGGGAGTAGGCCTGTTTGGTACAGATTAGTGCAGATTGTTGCAGATTAGTGTTTATACTATGGTTGGTCTGCAAACTCAGAGCCCAACAAAAACGTGACAAGGTCGTTATCGCCCAAGCACTCGCAGCCTTAAGAACAAGGATCATCCCCTGAAATTTGGTTGTCTATGTTAAAAAAGTAACTGGTCACTGCGACCCTCAGCCGATGCACCACAAGGGTTTATCCCATTGCACTGGGTCAGTGAGAGGTCTTGGCCTGGTTAGCCCTTGTCTGTGTAGCTATGGTACCTGATTTGAGGCAAACAGCCCTTGCACCCCTGGGAGATGGCTCCATTGCACAGGGATGGGTGTTTGCATCTCTCTGTTTCCCTTAGCCTTTGCACCCAGAGAACTTGTTTCCATTGCACCTGGAAAGGTAATGGGTGTTTGCATCTCTCTCTGTTTCCCTTAGCCTTTGCAAACAGAGGACTTGTTTCCATTGCACCTGGTAAGGTAAGGGAGACTGTCTTAAGCTATGACTGGTACCACGCTAGACAGGCTAATGGCAGTTCTATCTTAATAAAACAAAAAGGGGGAGATGTAGAGAGCTGCTGCGAGCTGTGGCAGCATTCATGGCGCTGACATCTTGCACTCTCCCCAATGATCTTTGGAATGTTCTTTGTGCTGTGGGAAAAGCGCGCCAAGTCACAAGCCCATTTCCGGGGCGTCTTGGGTTTATGGGCATGCAGCCAATCTAATGTGAACACGCCGCCTTAGGGTCTATAAAAGGCTGAGCTCTTCTGGGCACATTGTCTTCCTCCTCATGAAATAATAAAAGTTTGCTGCAGAAGAACCTGTTCATGTGTCCACGTGAGTTCTTGCCAGCAAGATATTAACACGGGGCACACTCAAACCAACATCTACCCCATCAATGAACTGCTGAAGTGCATGAAGCGGCTGATCCTATAGATAAAAAACATCAGGATCTCCATGACACTTGGCAACAATAGGTTATCCTAGAGTATATCCAGTGATGTTCCAGTATTGCAACCTCAGATAGAGTATCAGAAGCCAGGAGCATGTATCAGATCAACAAGCCATTACAATGAATATTTGTAAGCAAAGAAGTATAGATAAAGGGTATACTTTGGGACACACTAACACACTACAACTTCCACAATATTTTTTCTTTGTTGGGGGTTATAGCAAGGGTGGGGGGAAGGTACAAAGGGAAGGGGAGATAAGTGGGATTGGGGTGTATAATGTGAAAATCACAAAGAACCAGTAACAAAATTTTAAAAAAAGAGAGAGAGAGAGATGATCTTGAACTTAGATTTTGCTGCATCTAAAACTCTAAACCAAGGATTTCAGATTGTTCAATCATGGATGCATTATATGGAATATCTGGGATGAAACTCAGGGTTTTGGATATGATAGGCTACGTGTTCTAACCAATAATAGCTCGTCTAAACACATCACCTTAGTGGTAAAAGCATGAGCATGCAGATATACAAACATGGACAAGAGGATATCTGATGACACTCTTCTCTGATGTCTATGTAAACCCATGAAGTGGAAAATAGAAAAGGCAACATGGAATTTAACAACCTATGACAAACCTTAATGTTCTGAGTCTAGCTGTCCTTTAAATGTATATTGCTGGATGCTTATATAGGACCTTCACAAAGTCAAGGAAGACAACATTGTGGCTTGAAGGGAAGAGGTTCAGAAGCCCTTCTCATATCTAATTAAGAAGTTATTGGTAGTTTATGGCTTTTGTCTGAGAGAGGGGCAGTTTTAATTAAAGATATTGCCCCATGAAGGTCAACCCAAGTGTCAATGGATGCCCCTATACATGTTTAGCATAAATTAGACTAGAAAGGTTTTTTTTAAGGATATGAATTTAAGAAAAATTGAAAAGGGAGAGTGAATTTGTGAACAGAGTTATAAGGGATAAATATGACAAAACTCATTGCATTCACTTATCAAAATTAATAAAATAAAATGAAAAATGAAATGTGTTGCTGGAATAATGATCCAACATAGGTCAAGCAAACGAAGAATGGATTTCTTAGTGGACACTGCCTCTAAACTGTGTGGCTCTTTGTACCCATTCTGATGTTATCTAGTCTGCTAAAGCATTTCTCCAGAGCTTACTGGAGTGAGCCAAGACTATGAGAATCCAGTTGGGACATAGCCACCACCACTTTTCAAAGTACTGAATTTAATTTCCAGGCTCAGTAGCCTGAAATGTAGCATGTGCTTCTATAACTTTCAGAGCTGTGCCTGTGGGCTGCCTGCTGAATGACACACTACCATGGACTTCTGACCTCTGCAGCAGCCAGGGTAGAGTTTCAGAGCCCTATCAATTTGTCTTATGGCAAGGCAGATGCCAGAAGACGGAACTTTTCTTGATGGGGTAAGAAGTGTTTCTTGAGATGTACAGCTAAGAAGTCTCAGAATCATCTCTGAACTCTGGTTCATTCATCTATGAAGGAATACAAGCACACAGTCTGGCCCTGATGAACTTTGAGCACATTTTTGTAGCTAAAATGTATTATGATTTCTTTTTTGGTTTTTTTTTTGTTGTTTTTTTTTTTTGTTTTGTTTTTCGAGACAGGGTTTCTCTATATAGCCCTGGATGTCCTGGAACTCACTCTGTAGACCAGGCTGGCCTCGAACTCAGAAATCGGCCTGCCTCTGCCTCCCGAGTGCTGGGATTAAAGGCGTGCGCCACCACACCCGGCGTATTATGATTTCTTAATTTATAAATTTTCTCCTAGAAAGTGGTTTGGATAATTGAGGTCTTTTTTTGGGAAAAAAAGATTTAGACATGCCTTGGTGAACAAAGACTACTCTTAAAATACAGGAATCACAGTTGAACACAGCAACCACAGACACATGGCCGTTATTTATGACTTAGAAGGATACTTCCTTTTAAAAAAACACAGCAACATCATCAGTAGGCAGCTTAGATCACAGTTCTCCATCACACAAAAGACAAAGTATTACACAATTACCATCTAAAATGTGTCTTAGAGAGTGATTCCAGAATACATACCACATCTTCTTTTTTTCGATGTTACCTGCAATTAAAAATGAAATATTTTAAAGCTTTGATCCTGTTGAGTAGTACCTGCTAAAGTCTTTGGTCTTTCCATTGACATTTTCTAGTTGCAGTCAAGATAGAAAGGAGCAGTCAAGTGGATATTATGTTAATGAATCCATTATTTAGTGATGTAACAGAAGAGATGGAGCTCTGTACTCTGTGAAAAAGACCTTTCACATGTTTTTTCATGCTTCAAAGGCAGATCAAGCAAACCTGTCTGGCATCTATGGAAAATTCCCTAATCTATATCGCATACCATCTATGAAAACTTGTACTTTTCATTAAGAAGTTTTCTGTTCCTGTTATCTATGGTAGAAATAATTTAAGTGTATGCTTCAAGGATTGATGTGTTGAAAGAAAGATCCATGTGTCCAGTATGTGCATATTAAATACTCAGACGGTGAGATATTTAAAACATGAGAAGCTTTCAAAAGTCATATACCTGATCAGGGTCAGGATTCAATTGTGATACCCACTGAACCATAAGGGGACCATTAAGGTAAGTTTTCTAGATGAGAGAAAGGAAAGGCATTCTTACCTCCACCATTTTCATTGGTGCTTTCCCCTTATCCACTGGCAAAGTTCCACTGTCAGGACATTCAGTTACCATTAGGGTGACAAGAAGTGAACAGTACTGTCGAGCGTCCCCTGTCGAGCATATGCAAGACAGCCAGGCTTCTTCTCCACTCGGTTTACTCAGGAACTTTGATGCACTTACAGCTTAGCAGAGAATGATGGAAAATTGCAAATGGCAAATGGCCCCAAGCCTCCCTGGGAGCAGCTACTTAAACCCTGTCCTGGCCAATCACTGCTCTCGCTCATACACCAGGTGGTCTCAGGCTCAAGATCAAACAACAGCTGACACTGCCTAATGCCAATTAAGAGTTGTTTATGCCAGTACAGCTGCAGTGGTCGGTGTTGTCTTTAAGGAGCGGTTGAATGGCTCCCTACACAATAGTGCTTACTGTTTACACTGGGATTTCCTTGATGTGGGTAAAAGTGTACAAATTTAGTTCATGTTACTAAACCTGATGAACATGATGGTTCTGCTGCTGCTGGACTGTTTTCCCCTAAGGCAAACTAAACAGAGGGAAGACCTAAAGACAAACGAGGATGTACCTGTCCATGTGGTAAAGGTCTGATTCAGATGCCATACTAAGATTAAACTGCTTTTATAATCATATTGTATAGGAGAAGGGTTCTGTTCAGTTCTCTCCCAGTGATTTTGTCAGTCTCATGACCTTTATGAGGAAGAGACATTTAGTGAATACAAAAAGACCTAGTTATCCCAGGGCTGAGGATGGGGACATTGCTGGGGTTAGGTTACACTGTAGGGACAATGTGCTCTAGTACACAGCATCAACAATAAGGTACCAGGAGGAAAGGATCACAGGACGACATGGCAGTTACCAAAGAGGAGGAAGTGGCTAGAGAATGAAAGGGGCGAGAAGTAATAAGAGGAAAGACTGAAAAGGGAGGGAGTTAGAAGCAGAATCCTGTGTCGCAGACACACATGGTTCACAATCTGGTTGATAGACAATGTTCATTAAGCCTATAAGCATTACTGAAATTTTGTACCAAACCAATCTGCATAATGAGAGAATCCACGAGAAGCAGATATCCTGAGGGGTTTAGGCTATAAGCCAACTGAAGAAGCTATAGTGAATCCATTTTGAGGAAAAAGACTTCTTAGATTATAACCACATGTACACATGGGTCACACCATTCCAAGAGTGAGACACTCAAGTAGTGAGCACACAGACAGGTACATCCTGTGGTCAGATAGGTGCCTGGAGAGCTGAATCCCAGGAGTCAATGTCTTTTATCTTGAGGAACATAGGCAGTAATATAAGGGAACTCTTGAATCCACCCTGTGCATCTTGGAGGATGAACCTAGAATACGTCAGAAAGCACCAAAGGTGGGTCAGAATACAGACATTTTCTCTCCCATTAAGTCACAGGGTCCAAGATAGATGTCTACCTCTAACCTCCTTTGACTCAATCATTTAGTATGCTAGTCAAATTAAGGAGCATATGCTGTTACAAGCTAAAGACACACATACCAAGAAGATACTACCATGATAAAACCAAGGAACTATGGGGACAGAATTTGCTTATTTTGCATCATTAGGACCATAGTAGAAGGGGTCATTTGAGTACACAGAAGGCAATCCACCAGCAGAGAGATTGGCTCTACCACAGAATAAAACCCCAAATGACCATAATAGTTTGTGGTCACTGTGACCATTAATCTAAATAGTCAAGCTGACAAGATCCAGATCCCCAAGCATGTGTGTAGGACGTCATCTTGAGGTGACAAACTGAGGTAGCAAACTGTGCCACTGTTAGTGTCACTGTTCTCTGGGCTGAGATCCATGACTGTCCAAGAAGGTGAGCTGGACATAAGCACTCTGTTTCTTTCCTCCTGTTGCACTGGATCTCTGCCTGAAACTCCTACAACTATCGTTCTCAGCAAGTATGTATGCACTCCATACTCAAACTACTGTGCTGAAACAGACATTCTTTGTCACTACAAACTGGGAATGTGCCTTCAGTACAGCTTCCATGGAGAGCTATTAACCACAGTGGCAGGCTCAGCCATTTGGTATGAACTGACATAGACTGAAAAGTGCTAAGTGTGAAACACTGCCTTCACATGACAGAGCCAGAAGCAAAGAATACACCACCTGACAGGGATCACCTTGATGCTGCTGAAAGAAAAAAAAAAAACCACAAAAACCTCCTACTCCTCCTGCCATTTGCTAATGAAATATGCTAATTAACAGTATCTACATAGAAAAAATACTAATAGCTCCATACTTTATCTCTGCAATTTATTTTATTCTCTATTCTAGGAGGGGAATGTAGTATCCACACCTTGGTCTTCCTTCTTAATTTTTTTGTGTTTGGGGAGTTGTATCTTGGGTATTCTAGGTTTCTTGGCTAATATCCACTTATCTGTGAGTGCTTATCAAATGACTTCTTTTGTGATTGGGTTACCTCACTCAGGATGATATCCTCCAGATACATCCATTAACCCAAGAATTTAATAAATTCATTGTTTTTAATAGCTGAGTAGTACTCCATTGTGTAAATGTACCACATTTTCGGTATCCATTCCTCTGTTGTGGGATATCTGGGATCTTTCCAGCTTCTGGCTATTATAAATAGGGCTGCTATGAACATAGTGGAGCATGTGGAGCTAAGACAGAAAGATGGACCATCCACGACTGCCCCACCCATGGGGCAAACCCCAAATCAACCACCGAATGTAGACACTATTGCAGATGCTAGAAAGATTTTGCTGAAGGGACCCTGATATAGCTGTCTCCTGTGAGGCTTTGCCAGTGCCTGGCAAATACAGAAGTGGATGATCACAGTCATCTATAGGATGGAACACAGGGTCCCCAATGGAGGAGCTAGAGAAAGTACCCAAGAGCTGAAGGTGTCTGCAACCCTATAGGTGTAACGACAATATGAACTAATCACTATCCCTAGAGCTTTTGTCTCTATCTGCATAAGTAGCAGAAGATGGCCTAGCTGGCCATCATTGGGAAGAGAGATCCCTTGGTATAGCAAACTTTTTATGCTCCAGTTTAGGGGAACGCCAAGGTCAAGAAGTGGGAATGAGTGGGTAGGGGCGCAGGGCGCAGGGAAGGTATAGGAGACTTTTGGGATAGCATTTGAAAGGTAAATGAAGAAAATATCTAATAAAAAATAAAAGGAGCAAATAATACTTGGTAAATGGCACATGGTATTATCAGTATTTTATCAAATAAAATTATTAAATGTTTAAAAAAAAGTACTAATATAGTCACAGTTTTACATGTATCATAGTATGCTCTGTAACTATGAAATATGATTCAGTCTTACATATCTATTGTACCTTCTACGTTGTCTTGTGGTTTTTCTTTACAACTTTCATTTATGAAGTCAAATACTTCAACATCCATTAAGAGAATAGTGCCTGACAATTATTTCTCAAGATAATGGAAACTGGGAATGCATTCCCAGAGACAATGATGTCAGCTCCATGGCAGAAAAACAGAGGAAATGAGCAATGGTTTTGTGTTTGTACATTCCATGTCATGACCATTCTCCAGGCACCATCATCAGAGCTACAGTGGTATTTTGGGAAGATCACAGAGTGCATTATACACACCAGCATGCATTACACTGATGATGTAGGTAAGTCATAACTTCATGTCAGTGTGGCAATGTACAGAGAAGAGAACCTGCACTCTTATGTTGGTGTTGTACCTGGTAAACAGCATCCATATCTCTCTTAGAGCAATATAAACAAAGTGAAATTTATATACTATGGCCTTTCTTAGTCCATGCTTAGATAGGGGTACTGAATCCAGGGCAGTTAGAATGTACCATACCTGGCCATGCCAACCTTACCAGTCTGAGACTCTCTATTTTTTTTTTTATTTTATTTTTTCAGGAAAGATCTCTATTCTAGTCTATCATGTAATTCACTCTAAAGAAAAAAAAATGAACTTGAACTTATGTTTCTCCTTCCTTCAATTCTCTACAATCAGTGTTAATATAATTGAGCCATCTTGGGCACACTTTATGCAGAAGTAGGATACAAACTTTGGGGCCTGACATGCTAAATATGTACTGAGACAACTGGGCTGAAACTCCAGTCCATATTAGTACAATACCTCCATTTAATCCAACTATGGCATACCAAAGTACTGAAACTATACTTGCACTATGCAGAAAACACTTGAAATAATATTGAGTTAGATGCTTCACTGCTAAAAATATTTATCTACTCAGTATTAACAATCAGAACGTGGAGACTGACTATCACTCAGAGATCAAACTCCTGGAGCATAGAGTGTACCTGACTGTTAAAGGTATATTCTTTTTGGGTGTGGTAGTGTACTCCCTTAATAAGTAACAGCACACTATAGGCTAAGGCAGGTAAAGCTGTGTGAGATGTGGACCAGAAAGTTAAACACACACACACACACACACACACACACACACACACACACACACACACACACACCTGTCTCAAAAACAAAACAAATTCCCTAAAATTTCCTAAATTTCCTAAAAAATGGGACAGCACTGATCAATCTCTAGGTGGTGACTAGAGTTCTTACTTGATCATGTTCCTAAATTGGTTTTCCCTTTGTCCATGCTAATATGGTCTACCCCTTAAGCCTTTCTCTTGACCTTATTAGAATGAACCATGGGAAACCCAGTTGGGCCACATCCACTCTACATTTCTGTTCCCGTGCACTGTGTTTCATTTTTAGGCCCTGGCTCCTGAAAATATGTGTGCTTCTATAACTTTCAAAATTGACGGTCTGCTGCCTGGTAAATGACACAGTCTAGGACTTCTTCCCACTGTAGCAGTCATCATAGTACTTGAGATCCTTATAGATTTGATACCTTGCAGGCAAATCCTAAAAGCTGTAACTCTTTCGTAGGGATTATTGCACCTTGGTGAACTCAATGACCACAGATATATCCATAATATTTTTCTTCTCCTTTTTTCTTAAATATTCTCTCTCTCACACACACACACACACACTCACACACACACATTCACACAACTAGAACCATAATTTTAATTATCAGCTACCATCTTAGATCACAGTGTTGCATCAGACAAAATACAACTAGTGTTTTCAACAAATCTTAGTAAGTCTACAATGCATACTATGTCTGCTTCTTTAAAAAGCAACCTGCAATTGAGAGGGGAAAATACATTATATTCCATAATCATGCAGGGTAATGGATGCAAATGGTTTTGATATATATGTTGTAATTGCAGTAAGGATGAAAAACTACATTCAAGTCATGACTATATTAATGGATACATTATTTGAGGTTGCCACAAATTACATGGTGCTTTGTACTTGTGACAAAACCAGTATCTTTCATCCTTTTTCTGATTCATAGGTAGATCAAACAACCATGTCTGGCCTCTAGAGGGTACCCAATCCTATGTCACATATGAAATCTTGTGTTTTTCACAAATACATATTCTCTTTCTAGCGCCCAACTTGAGTGTATAACCCAAAGTTTGGTGAATTAGAAACTTACTGTGTCTAGCATGTGGGTGGAGAGTGTTCAGTTGGTATATTCTTTCAAACATGAGGACTATTATAAACTGGAGAAACCCACTTGAAAGAGATTAGCCTCATAATTCAGGACATAACTTTGCACCACATTTTGATGTAATGAATTAAGAACAAATTGGTATAGTTCCTCCATTCCACCCTTTTCCTAAGTAAATGCTTTAATACCTATTATGCTTCTGACTAATGTCATGACTCAAAGGAGATACCCACTGAAACATAAGGGAACCACTGAGATAACCTTTCTACCTTAGAGGAAGGAAAGCCCGTCTTACCTTAACCCTCCTCAGTGGTGACTTTTCCTCTTGCTCTTCTATAGTTGTACTGTCAGTACGTACAGGTAACACTAGGGAAACACAGATCATGGCACTGCTTATTATTTACTTGATGTGGGTAAAAGTGCATGGACTTAGCATATGTAACTAAATGTAGGAAATGAGGTGGTTGGGATAAAGCTGGACTGTCTTCTGGGGAGGTAAATAGAGGCAAAGAAAGGATTTGGAAAGAAATTGTTGGGAACAAGCAAAAGAAAACTGTCATTTTTTTTCAGAACATAATGATTTTTCTTAACCATAACTCCCATTATTCAACCTTTGTTCTCCAAAACATAACAGCTGTTTCTAACTACTGAATAACAAGTGGATTTGATTGATTACACTGTAAAACCTATATTCTCTATCAGTTACATACGTCAACCTCATAAGGAAAGCCTTGATCCCTAAATCCTGATTGGTAGAAAAACATAACAATAATTTGGCACAGATGTTCTTCATTTGCAAGCTCAAATTCTCTGATATTTTGGCTTCGGGGGGGGGGGTCACAGTTCAACTCCCAACTCCCAAGTCTGTTCTGTGTCTCTGATCAATGAATAGCAGCTTGATGACAATAAGTATTTGAAGTCAGCATTGACCTGGTTTTTGAGTTGTGATGGATCTAAGCAGACCCTATACTAAAATGAGGAATAGAATTTGCTTTCTAGAAAATGATAATCTGAAGCAATTTGAAAGAATCTGTTACATGATGTAACAATAGAATAAATCTTTCAAGTGGGACCGACAAGAGCGAGCAAGGCCTACCAGAGCGAGCAGGGCCAACAGGAGCTAGCAGGACAGACTGGAGCGAGTGGGGCAGACCAGAGTGAGCAGGGTTAACCGGAACAAGGATAAAAATAAAATTAAATAAATAAATAAATAAATCTTTCAAAAAATTTTTAAGAATTTCTTCTATTTGGCAGGCTCAGTAACTGGCTATATATCCAGCAGAGGTGAACCTTTTGTACCCAGTTCTTTCAGTACACGGTATAGGTTCTCTGTTCAAATTCCTGTCTTCAGACTTTACAGCAAGTACCTTACTTTTGAGCTATCTCACTGGTCCCAGAAAACAAATCTTATGATAAAAATCAGGGATAACAGTACCTGAGATGACTTTTGAGCACAGGATAATCACTATTCTCTCTTCAGCCTCTGCTGGCCACCAGCAGTCTTTTACCTTTGTTCATAGAGTAAAGGTCTAAGCCAGATGGCCTACTGACACTTCCTTTCCTGGAATGCTTTCCTTGATAAAGTTTCTTTTGTGTTCTCTTCCAGTGATCTTGTCAGTCTCATGAGCTTTGTGAAGAAGAAACATTTAGTGAATACAGAAAGACCTAATATATACCCCAGACCGTGGCTGGAGACATGGCTGAGAGTTAGGCCACACTGTGTGGACAAAGTTTGCAGCATCAACAATAATGTAAGAGTTGAAAGGGAACACAGATGCTTCCAGGGTTGGCAGACATATAGTCCAGAGTCAACATGGCAACCAGGAAAAATGAGAAGTGGCTGGAGAAGGATGGGGTAAGAGGTAATAAGAGGGAAGACTGAAAAGGTGGGACTAGAAGTTGAATCCTGTATCTCTGACTCAGGGTTGAGAAGCAGACAGACACGGGGCAGATACAGCTTATAAAAGAAGGCCAAAACCAACTGCGGAATGAGAGAATCCAAGAAAAGAAAACATACTTCTGAGGAGCCAAGTCTGTGAACCTATGAAAAAAGTTATAGTGAAGCTACTAAGAGAACAGAGATTCCTTAGATTATAATCTCATGTCCCCAGAAAAGATGGGACAGGTCAGACCATGTCAAAAATGAAAGACTCATCTGGACATGGTAGCGCATGCCCTTAATCCCAGCAATTGGGAGGCAGAGGCAGGCAGATTTCTGAGTTCAAGGCCAGCCTGGTCTACAGAGTTAGTTCCAGGACAGCTAAGGCTACACAGACAAACCCTGTCTCAAAAAAACAAAAACAAAAAATAAATAAAAAGACTTGAGTAGTGACAGCACAGAGGAAAGAAATATCCTATGGAAAGATGGGTTCCTGAAGAACTGATATCTAAGAGTCAGCATCTTTTATCCTGAGGAACATTGGCAGTATGTTAGAACACTTCAACCCAGCCTCTGCATCTTGGAGGCTAAACCAAGGGTGTCTCTAAAAGCCCCAAGAACAGGCCAGTTGTGTACCTTTTCTCACGCATTAAGTCAAAGGGTTCTAGAAGAATGTGGGCCTCTAACCTCCCTTGACTCAATCACTTAGTATGCTAGTCAAATTAAGGAGCTTAGGCTGCTACAAGCTAAAGACATACATTAGGTCTTTGTCAGGATATTGTTAGTGTTGCAGGGAGGTCATGGTAGAGAACCCTCTTAGCTATTTGGCAGTCTAGTCTGTGGTCTTTCTTTAAAATGGGACTAAATTGTCACAAGAGGACCAAGAATGCACTCACTTCTACTACAAAAAAACAAAATTCCCAAGGGACCAGGTTCTACATCCTACATCATCAGGATCACAGTAATGGCCTTTATCTATAGGTCATTTGAGTGCACAGGAGAAGATTATATCTCACCATCAATACTGGTTTACCCTAAAATAAAAACCCAAAGGGACCATAATTGTTTGTATGTGGTGACATTTTATCTGTTGGATCTTATTTCAATCTTATCTCAAATGGAAAAGATCGAGATCTCCTGGTTATGCCTGTGGAACTTAATCTTGTGGTGATAAACTGGGCCACTGTTAGTGTCACTGTTCTCTGGGCCGAGATCCATGACTGTCCAAGAAGATGAGTTGGACATAAGCACTCTGTTTCTTTCCTCTTGTTGCAATAAATCTCTGCCTGAAACTCCTACATCTATGGTTCTCAGCAAGTAAGCACTCCATACTCAAACTACTGTGCTGAAACAGACATTTCTTTTCACTACAAACTGGCAAAGTGCCTTTGGTACAGCTTTCATGTAGAGCTACTAACTACAGTGGCAGGGTAGGCCATTTTGGCACAAACTGACATAGACTGAAAAGTGCTAACTGTGAAAGATTGCCTTCAAATGACAGAGCCAGAAGCACAGAATACACAACCTGACAGGGGTCACCTTGATGCCGTTGAAAGAAAAAGAAACCCACAGAAACCTCCTACCCCTCCTGCCATTTCCTTGTTTCTACTGTTCTTTCTCATTCCCTTAAGCCTCCCAAGCAGAGTGTAACACACCACTCCAGGGACCCAGTGCCAAGGGGTCAGACCAGAAATGCTGTGACCTAATCCCAAGTCTGTCTTCATTCTCCACACTTTTGATGATCATAGGGTCACTCTTGAGACTGTTGACATTCACTCCATCCACATTACAGGAGTCTGTGAACAGGTAATAGAGAGGGTGGCTCAACTGTCCCTGTCTGCAGCAGGAGAAGTGACAGTGACTCAGACAGGACTGAGCTCATTTTTCCCTCTCATTACTCAATGAAAACAAGTGGCAAATTTTAAATCCGTTTTTAAATTCTGTGGTTGAATTTAACCTAAAGAAATATGCAAATTATCACCTACAGAAGAAAACGTTTCTAAGCTGGTCCTCTGTGTTTTCCTTGTATCATACATTATGATCTACAACAACTCAGCAAAGAGAACCTACTCAGCAGAGTCTAACATAAGTCTTAGTGTGGATGAACATCGTTCGAAACCTTTCAACCCAGAATTTAACCTGTCTACAAGTAATGCAGCATAAGGGACAGGGCAGAGACTGAGGAAATGGCCAACCAGTAACCAGCCCAACTTGAGACCCATCCCATGGGCAAGCACCAATCCCTAACACTATTAATGATACTCTTATGCTTGCAGACAGGAGTAAATTATCCTCTGAGAGGCTCCACCCCGCAGCTGATTCAGACAGATACAGACACCCACAGCCAAACAGTGGATGGAGCTTGGGGACTCTTATGCAAGAATAGGAGGAAGGATCATGGGGCCAAAGGGGAGAGGAACTCCACAGAAAGACCAACAGAGTCAACTAACCTGGACCCTTGCAGTCCTCAGAGTCTGAACCATAAACCAAAGAACATACACAGGCTGGCCCTAGGCCACCCTGCTTATATGTAGCAGATGAGCAGCTTGGTCTTCATGTAGGTCCCGAACACCTGGAGCATTGGCTATCCCAAAAGCTGTAGCCTGTTCAGGATATGTTCTTCTAGCTGGGATGCTTTGTCTGACCTCAGTGGGAGAGGAAACACCCAGCTGTGCAGAGACTTAAAGTGTCAGGGTTTGGGGGTGTATACCCAGGGGGCCCCCACCCCCTCAGAGGAGAAGGGGATGAGGTGGTGAGGGAAGGATGGTGGGAGGAAGTGACCGGGAGAGGGGTGGTGAGTGGGATGTAAAGTGGATAAGTTAAAAAATTAAAAACAAACAAAGGAAACCAATCATTGGCATATATCACAACATGTAATGCACACAAAGAAATAATACTGGGTAGCAGAGCCCGGCCAGAGACTATTTTCTTATCTCTGGAAATAGGTTACAACTTTCAGCCTCTACTTGTGGCCATTACAAACTAAAGGAGCTCTGCTAGGAGACTCTGAACTCAAGTGATGAGTAGTACTAGACTTGGCAATCTGAAAAATAGCAGGTAGTGGTTTTCAGGTTCTTTGTCAGGTCAGAGTGAAGTGCTCATGACCCGAAGGACATCTTTGTAAAAGTTGGTAGGAGAAAGTTACTGCAAGTTAAGAATTGTTTCATAGCTGTGCATGGTGGCACCACTTGGGAGGCAGAGGCAGGTGGATTTCTGAGTTCGAGGCCAGCCTGGTCTACAGAGTGAGTTCCAGGACAGCCAAGGGTACACAAAGAAACCCTGTCTCAAAAAACTAAAAAAAAAAAAGAAAAAAAATTGTTTGATGAAAACAGATCTTTAACCTTTATCTCTGTGCCATGTATCTGGTGCAGTATTGACAAATAAATGTATAATGTTTAGTCTTTCTGACTGTAATCTGTTCTCATTATATTACTAAGAACTCATTATTGGTAATTCATTTTATGAATACAGAGAATCTTTCAGAGAAATATGAGTAGTCCTTTATCAGCATATTCATACTGAAGAGAAGCCTCCCTTTAGTCCTAGGTTAATTGTAGAAAAATAAAATGTGGAAAAAAACCACAGTGAATCATTTTGGGGAATGCTTTTTATTATATGAATGTATCTCATTGAAAAAAGAAGATGTCAAATTTTTTAATAGTATTTCCAGTTTTATACAAAATTATAATACATAGAGACATACCAACTCATGCATTATACATATGGCTTGAGATAATGTTAAATGTAACTTTAACAACAAATATTTGAATATTTACCAGACATAAAACCCATGGAGTGATAATAGTCTGTGAGGATATGTGATGGCATTTTCTTTAATCTTTTTCTTTTTTTGTTGTTGTTGTTGTTGTGTTTGTTTGTTTTTGTTTTTTTTTGGTTTTTTTTTTTTTGAGTCAGGGTTTCTCTGTATTACCCTGGGTGTCCTGGAACTCACTTTGTAGACCAGGCTGGCCTTGAACTCAGAAATCTGCCTGCCTCTGCCTCCCGAGTGCCGGGATTAAAGGCTTGTGCCACCAATCCCAGCTCGTGGTGGCATTTTCTTTTTTTAGGTTGAAAATCCAAGATCCGGTTAGTTTCATCATTTTAGCTTCTTCTGTGGACCGACTTGACTATTTTACAACACAAAAGAGGGTCAGAAGGGGATCAAGCTAAGTACAGAAAGACAAAACCATGCTCTGTGCTGCATTAAAGATAATACAAGGGCTGGAGAGGTGACTCAGTTGTTATATGCACTGACTGCTCTTCCAGAGGTCCTAAGTTCAAATCCAGCAGCCACATGATGGCTCACAGCTATCCGTAATGAGATCTGATGCCCTCTACTGGTGTGTCTGAAGACAGCTACAGTGTACTTACATATAGTAAATACATAAATAAAAAAATAGAAAATTTTGGGAGTAACCACATCTCTTTTGTGGCATTTTCTCTTGCTCTGGTTACAACTTCGGTTTCCTTATGATATAGTCGGGATTCATTCACCTTTCAACTTTTACAACACAATTAGTCAAGTTTTACTTAGCCTATGAATTAGCTGGGCAGTGGTGGCACCTGCCTTTAATCCCAGCACTTGGGAGGCAGAGGCAGGTGGATTTCTGAGTTCAATCATCCTGGTCTACAGAGTGCTCTACAGAGGGAGTTCCAGGACAGCCAGGGCTATACAGAGAAACCCTGACTTGGAAAAAAAAGAATCCTTTGAAAGGAATTTTCACATTAAACATACAATAAACTCCATAGACTCAAAGAAACAAAACTAGGAGGGAGGCCCAAGCGAGGATGTTTGAATCTCACTTAGAATAGTCATGGGAGGCAGAGGTATGGGGAACTGGATGGGAGAGGAGAAGAGAAGGAGAATGGGGGATTTCAGATCAGGAAGGGGGAGTAATAAGAGAGAGCCAAGAGAATGAATAGAAATCTGCAGCTAGTTGGGATGGGGGTAGGAGGCATTTCTAGGACATGCCAGGGATCCCGGATGGGGGAGACTCCCAGGAGTCAATGTGGGTAACCTTAGCTGAGATATATAACAATGGGGATATATAGGAGAGGGCCTGAAGAGGCCACCTCCTATAGCTAAATAGGACCTCCAGTGGAGGGATAAGGACACCAACCCACCCATGTACTTTTGACCCAAAATTTGTCTTTTCTAAAAAATAAAAATAAAAATGGAGGGACAAAGAGAGAGCAGAAATTGAGGAAATGGTCTACTAGTAACCAGCCAAACTTGAGACTCATACCATGGGCAAAGCCCAAGCCCTGCCACTACCAATTACACTCTATTTTGCTTGTAGAGAGGAGTCTAGCATAACTGTTCTCTGAGAGGCTCCACCCAACAGCTGACTGAAACAGATACAGAGACACAAACCCAAACATTGGACAGAGCTTGGGGACTATTATTGAAGAGTTGGGGGGAGGTGGGAAGGATGCAAAGCACTGACTGGGATAGGCATTCCACAGGAAAACCAAGAATCATCTCACCTGGACCTTCGAGGGGCTCTCAGAAACTGAGCCACCAAGCAAAGGGCCCACACAGGCTAGAGAGAAACCCCCAGCACATATATAGCAGATATGCAGTTCAGTTTCTGTGTGGGGCCTCCAACAACTGAAGCAGAGGCTATCCCTAAAGCTGTAGCTTGTCTGTGGAATCCATTTCCCCAACTGGGCTGCTTTGCCTGGCCTCAGAGGGAGAGGGTATGCCTAACCTTGCAGAACTTTGTTGGGCCATGTTGGGGAATACCCAGGAGGGCCCCACTCTCTCAGAGAAGAAGGGGAGGATTCAGACTGGGGGCAGTGATAGGGATGAAAAGTGAATAAATAAATCAAAGGAAAAAAATACTTGCAGGCAACTGCAATGAACTAGAAAGTTAAATTGAAGGAGGTAACCCAGACACAGAAAGGCACACATAGCATTTTTTTTTCACTTGGATATGGATTTTAACTGTTAACTTATAAGTGGTTATAAGCCACTTATAAACATGAGCTATAATCTATATGACCTCAGCAGTTACATATAGAGTAAGGGGACAGATACTTAGATGCTTCAAGGAAAGGGAACTTGTAATAGGTAGTTATAGATGAATGCATGACAGGGCTTGAATGAGAAGATCAAGTAGGGAAGGGACAGGAGGACGGGGAGAACAGTAAAATACGGGGAGAGACAGCTAAAATTAAGGGCTATTTGAGTCATAGCATGGGAACCTCATATAGTAAAAGCTTCCTTCTTTATACACACACACACATACACACACACAGGAGTGCTGTTAAGTTGCTAGTACAAGATTTCTCTAGGTATGCTTAATATGTATGTGTTTGGATATATATATATATATATATATATATATATATATATATATATATATATATATATATATATATATATATCAATCATCTAAATGAATGGGCTCCTAAATAGTGAAGGAGCTAGCCACAACTGGACATCTCTTGCCACCAGCTGAAGCTTCCAGCACTGAGAATGGCTTACTTCTAACTGTGTTGTTGGCCAAAGTGGTTCTATGGGAACCCCTAAACAACTCAGGATATTGTCAAAACTGTACATTTCCTTCTCTATCCTGCTCTTATCACAACTAAATCTACTGCCCAGGGGCCAATATCTGATTCTCTATAATATAAATACAAAGGAGTACTATAAGGTCAGTCAGCTCAGCAGGCTGAATTATTGGTACTCACTCAGTTGTGGGTGTCATCTGTGGACCCACCACACCCAGGTAAAGAAAGCAACTCATCTAGAACAATAAAGACCTGGTCTTCAAAAATCCATCTAGACCATCCTGTCTGAGAAGCCATCTAGAAATCAAAGGGGACAGCTGTTTGAGTTAATTCACAAATCTCTCCAAGTAATGAACTAGAAGTGCACATTTCCATAAAAACTCTTTCTTTCCTTTTCTTGTCTTTTCTATTATTTTCTTTTCCTCTTTCTTTCTTTCTTTCTTTCTTTCTTTCTTTCTTTCTTTCTTTCTTTCTTTCTTTCTTTCTTTCTTCCCTCCTTCCTGACTCTTTGTTCCTTTGTTCCTTCCTTCCTTTCTTCCTTCCTTCCTTCCTTTTTTCTTTCTTTTTCTCCCTTTCTCCCCCCAACTTTTTTTTTTAGAGATAGTTTTTCTCTGTGTAGCCATGGCTGATCTTCAATTCACTTTGTAGACCAGACTGTACTAGAACTGAGAGCTCCACTTGCCTCTGCCTCCCAAGTTCTCTAAAACTGCTTTACTTTCATTACATGGTTGTCAGTCTGTGCATTTAAGACCTTAGAAGGGGTGTTTTACTTAAGATTTGGGTAATAAAAACAAATATTGTCTGATCATTGTGGTACATACCTTTAATCCCAGGACTTTGGAGGCCAAGGCAAGAAAATTTAAGCCCAGTTTATAAATCAGATTCCAGGACAGCAGGAGCTACATAAAAGAGAGCCTGTCTCAAAAAACAAACAAACAAACAAACAACCCCAACAAAACAAAACCAAAACAAAACACAACAGCCAACCAACCAAAAACCTACCATATGAAAAAATTTAAAGATAAATAAAACCAAAAATTTATACCCACTTTTTATACAACTAGTATAATTCTTCCTAGGTTTTGTGTTTCATACTCAAAAAATATTGGCATCCAGTGGCATTTAATGTGAAAATTTCTTTCATAGGCCTGTGTGCTAAATAAAACTTGGCCCAGTGTGTGCTAGTGTTCACTTAAACACCCCCGCCCCAACTCACATTGTAGACCAGACTGGCCTTGAACTCAGAAATCTGCTTGCCTCTGCCTCCCAAGTGCTGGGATTAAAAGCTTGCACCACCAATGCCCTGCTGAAGGGAAGTTCTAAAGGACAAGGTCACAGGACCAAATGCCTACAAAAACAAACAAACAAACAACTAGAGAGAAGCCAAGAAGTAGAGTCTCACAGCTTTAATCCCACCCCTTAGGAGGCAGGTGCCTCTCTGAGCTCAAGGTCAGCCTGGTCTGCAGATCCAATTCCAGGACAGCTAAGGCTACACAGAGAAACCCTGTCTCAGGCAAACAGAAGCAGACCTAGAGAAATCTTGTACTAGCAACTTAACAGCACACCTAAAAGCTCTAGGACACCCACAAGAAGAAGAAGTACATGGCAAGAAATAAACTAAGGACTGAAATCAATAAAATAGAAACAAAGGGAACCTTTCATCAGTTCTTTGAGAAAATCAGCAGGATTGCAAACCCTTATTCAAATTAACTGACTGACCCAGAGAGAACAGCCAGGTTAACAAAATCAAAATGAAATAGCGTGGTAAGGTAGGGAAGTCTCTAGGAAGTACTAGAGATCTGGGATGGGGAAGGCTCCCAGGATTCAATGCAGGATCAAGCCCCATTTCACTTCCTGGTGCCCCTTTAATAGTTGAATGACACATTTTATGTTTTTTTCTTTCTAAACTTGCTATGCTTGTTTTAAGTGCTCATTGTGAGACTTAACCAGAGAGCCAAGTCTATGTATGCTGAGTATTTTTGAGACTTCCTTTTCAATGCACTTAATCTGAGTCTTATTCAATTTAACCTCAAGCAGAGTCTTAAGACTAGGGCAAGTCGGGCGTGGTGGTCCACGCCTTTAATCCCAGCACTCAGGAGGCAGAGGCAGGCGGATTTCTGAGTTCGAGACCAGCCTGGTCTACAGAGTGAGTTCCAGGACAGCCTGGGCTACACAGAGAAACCCTGTCTCGAAGAAAAAAAAAAACATTCTCCAAAGAACTAAAAAGATATTTATGTTGATGTTTGCTGGTTTCAGAGTTAAGGACGCCACCATCTGTTAAGCTATTAAAACCAAAGGATATGTACACTGTGCAATATGTAGTTATAGTAAAACATTGTTGTAAAATTACTGATTTTTTTTCTTTAGAAAAGCTATTATTGCTTATTCTAGGCAGGCCTTGACTAAAAATAATCCTCCTGCTTCAGCATTCTAATTCCTTGGATTCTGGGTAAAGGTGTGTATTACCACACCCAGCTAAACAGGACATCCCTTGGGGGAGACTGGCTTGTGGAGATTGGCCAAGGTGTTAATTAAATCTTTCATCCATTTAGAATAATCCCACTTATGGGAGTTCATCTATTGGAAGCATTAGTAAAAGGAACCAAGGGAGGAAGTGGGTGTGGTCTTTAGAGACTCTAAGTACAGCCCTGGAGCCCATCAGGTTCATTCTTCTACAGACCAGAGGCAGAGTGTTTCTAACCTTCTGCTCCAGACACTGCTAGATCTGTCACCTCACTCTCTGAGGATCTGATCTCAGGGCTGAGCTAGTATCACATTGCTACCAAGGGTTGCTGAGCACAGACCTGGATAATTGTTTGGGTAAGTGCACAATTTACAAGAGTAAATTTCTTTTTTGTTCTTATTTTTAACTAAATACAAACAATTGATTGCTTAGAAGTTATATTTTGCTATTTAGCAAAACCTGATTCAGTTTCCATTTGCATTTGGGGGGGGGATATAATGTGGGTTAAAGTTATAGATAATTTTAAATTTATCATTATGCACATTTTAGTTGATGTATTATAATGATAGATAGTTTCAAGATCCCCTTCTTCTTTTTCTCCTTCTCCTTCTCCTTCTCCTCCTCCTCCTCCTCCTCCTCCTCCTCCTCCTCCTCCTCCTTCTTCTTCTTCTTCTTTTTTTTTTTTTTTTTTTTTTTTTTTTTTGAGACAAGGTTTCTCTGTATGGCCCTGGCTGTCCTGGAACTCACTTTGTAGACCAGGCTGCCCTTGAACTCAGAAATCCACCTGCCTCTGCCTCCTGAGTGCTGGGATTAAAGGCTTGCGCCACCATGCCCAACTCCAAATCTCTTTTTAAACAGCGAATGAAGAATGATTATAAAATGTAAATATTCCTCGAGTGATGCAAAAGTATAAATATCATTTCTAGTTCATGATTCGNAAAAAAAAAAAAAAAAGAAATCTGCTTGCCTCTGCCTCCCAAGTGCTGGGATTAAAAGCTTGCACCACCAATGCCCTGCTGAAGGGAAGTTCTAAAGGACAAGGTCACAGGACCAAATGCCTAAAAAAACAAACAAACAACTAGAGAGAAGCCAAGAAGTAGAGTCTCACACCTTTAATCCCACCCCTTAGGAGGCAGGTGCCTCTCTGAGCTCAAGGTCAGCCTGGTCTGCAGATCCAATTCCAGGACAGCTAAGGCTACACAGAGAAACCCTGTCTCAGGCAAACAGAAGCAGACCTAGAGAAATCTTGTACTAGCAACTTAACAGCACACCTAAAAGCTCTAGGACACCCACATGAAGAAGAAGTACATGGCAAGAAATAAACTAAGGACTGAAATCAATAAAATAGAAACAAAGGGAACCTTTCATCAGTTCTTTGAGAAAATCAGCAGGATTGCAAACCCTTATTCAAATTAACTGACTGACCCAGAGAGAACAGCCAGGTTAACAAAATCAAAATGAAATAGGGTGGTAAGGTAGGGAAGTCTCTAGGAAGTACTAGAGATCTGGGATGGGGAAGGCTCCCAGGATTCAATGCAGGATCAAGCCCCATTTCACTTCCTGGTGCCCCTTTAATAGTTGAATGACACATTTTATGTTTTTTTCTTTCTAAACTTGCTATGCTTGTTTTAAGTGCTCATTGTGAGACTTAACCAGAGAGCCAAGTCTATGTATGCTGAGTATTTTTGAGACTTCCTTTTCAATGCACTTAATCTGAGTCTTATTCAATTTAACCTCAAGCAGAGTCTTAAGACTAGGGCAAGCCGGGAGTGGTGGTCCACGCCTTTAATCCCAGCACTCAGGAGGCAGAGGCAGGCGGATTTCTGAGTTCGAGACCAGCCTGGTCTACAGAGTGAGTTCCAGGACAGCCTGGGCTACACAGAGAAACCCTGTCTCGAAGAAAAAAAAAAAAAAAACATTCTCCAAAGAACTAAAAAGATATTTATGTTGATGTTTGCTGGTATCAGAGTTAAGGACGCCACCATCTGTTAAGCTATGAAAACCAAAGGATAAATACACTGTGCAATATGTAGTTATAGTAAAACATTGTTGTAAAATTACTGATTTTTTTTTCTTTAGAAAAGCTCTTATTGCTTATTCTAGGCAGGCCTTGACTAAAAATAATCCTCCTGCTTCAGCATTCTAATTCCTTGGATTCTGGGTAAAGGTGTGTATTACCACACCCAGCTAAACAGGACATCCCTTGGGGGAGACTGGCTTGTGGAGATTGGCCAAGGTGTTAATTAAATCTTTCATCCATTTAGAATAATCCCACTTATGGGAGTTCATCTATTGGAAGCATTAGTAAAAGGAACCAAGGGAGGAAGTGGGTGTGGTCTTTAGAGACTCTAAGTACAGCCCTGGAGCCAATCAGGTTCATTCTTCTACAGACCAGAGGCAGAGTGTTTCTAACCTTCTGCTCCAGACACTGCTAGATCTGTCACCTCACTCTCTGAGGATCTGATCTCAGGGCTGAGCTAGTATCACATTGCTACCACGGGTTGCTGAGCACAGACCTGGATAATTGCTTGGGTAAGTGCACAATTTACAAGAGTAAATTTCTTTTTTGTTCTTATTTTTAACTAAATACAAACAATTGATTGCTTAGAAGTTATATTTTGCTATTTAGCAAAACCTGATTCAGTTTCCATTTGCATTTTGGGGGGATATAATGTGGGTTAAAGTTATAGATAATTTTAAATTTATCATTATGCACATTTTAGTTGATGTATTATAATGATAGAAGTTTCAAGATCCCCTTCTTTTTCTTCTTCTCCTTCTCCTTCTCCTTCTCCTCCTTCTCCTTCTCCTTCTCCTTCTTCTTCTTCTTCTTTTGTTTTGTTTTTTTTTTTTTTTTTTTTTAGAGACAAGGTTTCTCTGTATGGCCCTGGCTGTCCTGGAACTTTCTTTCTTTGTAGATCAGGCTGGCCTCAAACTCAGATATCACCTGCCTCTACCTCCCAAGTGCTGGGATTAAAGGCGTGTGCCACCACTGCCTGGCTCAAGATACTTTTTGCAATTCTGTAATTTGTCTGAATTCCAAAATATTTCAAGAACATTCTATGCTTAACAAATGATCTGAGTGATTTTAAGAACTATCAGAATTTAAAGATATTTAGGAAAGCTTGAAGTAGGGTGTATTTTCTTGGATAGGAAGGCGCTGTTTCACTAAGGTGCCTGCAGTGAAAGGCCAGACTGCAGAGAGAAGGGCTTGGATCACTCCCCGATGAATGTCTCTGGCCTTAAACAATGTACCAGTTTGGGCTTAAGTCTCCAGGAGGAATGTAGACAGTAGAATCTAGAAAGGTGTCACATCAGGCAATATGCCTGTCAGGGAAAGTTCTTGGTCATACCAAAAAAAAAAAAAAAAAAGAAGCCTGTATTGCCATAATCACAAGTTGAATCAAACTTTGTCTGGTCCCTTGCTCCTCTCTGGCCCAATAATAATAACTCTGCTTTTTTTCTCCCTCAGAAAAATGGAATCAGACAATTTACAGGTCCCTCAGGAGGAAACGCTCACCTGCCCCATCTGCCATGGTATCTTTATGAATCCGTTTGATTTAAGGTGTGGCCATAAATTCTGCAAGGATTGTCTCTTCCTTTTTTCAGAAGAATGCAAATGGCCTGCCTACTGCCCTATGTGTAGTCAACCAACCCAGCAGGTATTCATAAATAACATTTCTACGCAGAATCAGGTATCCATTGTCAGAAAGAAAAGGCTCATGGAATATTTGAATTCTGAGGAGCACAAGTGTGTGACCCACAAGGAGAGAAAGACAATCTTCTGTAATAAGAACAGGATCCTCCTCTGTCAATTGTGTTCTGACTTCCAGGAGCACAGAGGCCACATACACTGTTCCATTAATGTAGCTGTTCATGTGCAAATGGTAAGTGATGTTTCTGGAAACAAAAGGATGAGAGCTTGAGAGAGGGAGGCTTAGCAGGCCACAGGAAGATGCTTGTCCTGGTTCTGATGAAGCCATTGTGCTCCAAGTCTCTTTGTTTTGTTTTGTTTTGTTTTGTTTTTCAAGACAGGGTTTCTCTGTATAGCCCTGGCTGTCCAGGAACTCACTTTGTAGACCAGGCTGCCCTTGAACTCAGAAATCCACCTGCCTCTGCCTCCTGAGTGCTGGGATTAAAGGCTTGCGCCACCATGCCCAACTCCAAATCTCTTTTTAAACAGCGAATGAAGAATGATTATAAAATGTAAATATTCCTCGAGTGATGCAAAAGTATAAATATCATTTCTAGTTCATGATTCGNGGAACTCACTTTGTAGACCAGGCTGCCCTTGAACTCAGAAATCCACCTGCCTCTGCCTCCTGAGTGCTGGGATTAAAGGCTTGCGCCACCATGCCCAACTCCAAATCTCTTTTTAAACAGCGAATGAAGAATGATTATAAAATGTAAATATTCCTCGAGTGATGCAAAAGTATAAATATCATTTCTAGTTCATGATTCGTTATGGTCATGTTACTGAAAAATCATAAATTTAATCTTTAAAAGCAGTACTCGTGACATGAGATTAAATTACCAAAAGTACATTGGAATTAGCTGGTGAGAAGCATCTGGGAATCCCAATCAGATGAGAATTAACCAGACAATTGTCAACTGCGGTCCATCCCTTTACTTGAGCCCGCCAGGGTAGTTGTATTCTGTTATTCTATGGTCTGAAAATCTAAAGTTCCGTAGTTACTAAAGAAAAAAAAAAAAAACACTGTGATACTTCTACCCTCTCTAACGTAATTGTGTTCAGTGCTAGAGTCTGTCCATCAGGTGACTCATTAATTTAAGGATGGTTTGTTTATTTATTTATTTATTTATTTATTTACTTATTACAGGATGCACTTCTAAAGCAAAAGAAATCATTATTCGAGAGGCTCAGCTTACAGCAGTATTATGTAAAAATGGAGAGGAAAAAGGCCTTCTTGTTTTTGGTGGGTATGAGACTGATGTGTAAAGTCAACCAGAGGCAGATATGTTGCAAACTTGGTCATTCACAATTTGAGGATCATGCATGGGATGTGATGCTAGGAAATTCCTTTTCTGTTAACCTTAAATTCTTAAGGGTAAAATACAATTTTGAATACAGAGAGAATGGCATGGCCGTGTGGCAGAAAAGTTTAATGTTAATGGGTGACTTTCTGAGTGTTCAACACAGTACTGACTGACTCCACTTGGGTAATTTCGGTTACTATGTGCAGAGTTGCATTTTTTGAGTGAACGTATTATCAATCAAAACCTTTTCTTCTGGCTGGGCGTGGTGGCACACGCCTTTAATCCCAGCACTCGGGGAGGCAGAGGCAGGCAGATTTCTGAGTTCGAGACCAGCCTAGTCTGTCTACAAAGTGAGTTCCAGGACAGCCCCACAAAAAACAAACCTTTTTTCCCCCCAGATATCTCAGAATCTCATTTAATAGATGAAAGTGGTAAGGGAGAAGGATGGGATTGCTTGCTTTAGCTATTAATAAAGAAGAAATGTATGAAATCAGAGAATTTACATTTTCTGGAAAGTAAATCAGTGTGTGCAGCACTCTGATGGCTCCTGTAGGTGAATTAAACATAGAAGGATTCCGTGGAGAGGATCAAATACTCTTCAAATGTGACCTAGGATGTCCCTTTTCCTTCAGCAATACATGAATCAACGGAAGGAAATGATCAGGGAAGTGTATAGAAAACAATGTCCAACCCTCAAAGAAGAAGAGGATCAACATATAGAGTGTATGAGAGCTCAAAGCAAAACTATTTTAGAGGAGCTCAGGAAAAGTGAAGCTGTGCTAATCCACACAAGAAGTCAACTAATAGAGGTGTATCGGGAGCTGATGACAATGTCCCAGAAGCCATATGAGGTGCTGCTGTGGCAGGTGAGCATGGAGGAGTGCTTGAAACAGATTCATTACCTGAGGGCCACACCTGAGACTGTTACATCTGAGATCCCTTTCTATATCCCCTGTGCTTATTGACAGGGGATTTCCTTTTTAAGAAAAATCTGGAAGGAGAGAATTTCTGTGATAACCTAAAAAGAGCAGGCTTGTTGACATTGTGTCAGTTGATTCCCTCCTCATTTTGTGTGTGTGTGTGTGTGTTTGAAGCTTGCTTCTTAGAAACCCCAAATTAAGTGATTCTTGTTAGCAGACCCTCCATTTCCCTCTCCTTGGCTGCTAAGCACAGTTTAAAGTAGTCTAATGTTCGTTTGTTCTGTTTGAAAGCTATGCTTGGATATTTCTTTGGGAGGAGAGGAATTTGATATATCTTCTTTATGGTGTACAATGGCCTCAGACTCACAGGACTCCTGAGACCTAAACCCCAAAGTCTAGAGTTACAGATACAAGGCACCATGTAGGGGTTAGGCCTTAGTTTTGAAGTACCATTAATTAATG
The DNA here is from genome assembly GCA_902729485.2 of Mus minutoides. Taxonomy (NCBI): domain Eukaryota; kingdom Metazoa; phylum Chordata; class Mammalia; order Rodentia; family Muridae; genus Mus; species Mus minutoides. The sequence continues at coordinate 1,800,700 of LR749589.1, read as the reverse complement.
AAAGTCTTCCTATGCTTTGTGTACAAGATCAAAGAAAGTCCTCTTTGCAGACAGCTGGGTGTTCCAAAGCAGTGTATAACTCCTACCCATATGCTTCTCAAGTATTCTCACAGCCTGATTTGATTAAGAATTCTATTGTGCTAATCCACTTCATTGGCATTACCCTGGACATGAAAATAGATTTGCAAGTGAATTGGTGTAGTGCTGACTGACATAAAATTTTATGAGTTGGAGACATGGCTCCATTGTTAAGAGCACTGATGCTCCCTTCTGGTGTGTCTGAAGAGAGCAATAGTGTACTCATACGTAAAATGAATAAATAAATCATATATATAACCACATTGTGTTCTGTTTCTTTAGATATCTAAGCTTCTCTTGTTTTGTTTGCAGGATTTGGATGACTTGTTCAGAAGGTGAGTTTAGTCCTCAGTGTGAGCCAGGACACTCTGACCAATGGAAAAAGCAGAACAAGCCCTCGTAGCAAAGAACAGATACACTTTGTATAGCAAATCCTTAATTGTTTATGGATGCTGTGTTTGCGATTGTTTTCATGGATATGATGCCTGTTCACCTTCACCAGACAGTGTCTTTTCTTCCTCCCTATGAATGAAGGAGTGTATGTAATACGCTTGAGCTAAAATTTGTTGTTTTCCAATCCTAATCATTGAGGCCTACAGGCTGTATTTTCCTGGTAGTAGAAGAAAGGGGCTAGAAGCATGGGAAGAGAGGGGTTGGTAGCAGGAGGGCTTCATAAACAGCATTTAAGAGGAAATTACCCTGTGGCAGGGCAGAGGACCACTCTCAGGAATCAGTCCTCGCCTTACACCATGGGTTCCTGGGATTGAACTTCAGTTGTCAGGTTGTATGGCAAGGGTTTTAACCTCTGAGTCTTACTTAGCTCTGAGTGAAGATTTCTCCTCATCACTGGGAGGATATCTTAGCACATCAATGTCTTCTCCTTGCAGGAGTGAGTTAGCAACAAAGCTGGACATGCCACAGGGTATGATACCAAGACTCAGTGCCCAACCCAATCCTGGGCTGACTGCAAGCTTCAACTCCTTCCGAGGTGAGTGTCAGCACTGATGTAATGACCAGAGGGTGCCTTTCAACACTGAGATAACATTTGCACAGTGAATACTTTAATTCATAGAAATATGTCTAGTTAAGCCACATTGTAATCATATTTAGGCATGTGGTCATTATATAAACAAAGATTAATGAATACCATTTTAATGATGATGTACATGACTCAGATTGAAAAACATATCATTTGTTCATTGAGACACACAATGATAAATTCAGGACAGTTTAATACAAATTAAGTGTAACTAGCAATTAAAATCTATTTTCTTTTTTATTTCTTTTTTTACAGATTTATTTATTTTTATATATGTGAGTACAATGTCGCTGTGTTTAGACACACAAGAAGAGGGCATCAGATCTCATGACAAATGGCTGTGAGCCACCATGTGGTTACTGGGAATTGAACTCAGGACCTCTGTGAGAGCAGTCAGTGCTCTTAACCACTGAGCCTGACAGATTGACATAGTGAGTTCCATGCCAGTCAAGGATATATAGCAAGAAATCCTATCTCAAAGAAACTACAGAAATGATCATAAAAAAACCCCCAAATAGACAAATTCATATATCACAGGCAATAAAAATAAAACAAGTTGATAAGACACGGGGCAGTCTGAATCACACTGGGAGATCTAAATATGGATTGTCATCACAGGGAAAGAATATCAGAGGAACCAGAGTTTAGTAAAAGGCAGACACTTGTTACTGGGGGACAACTTCTAATGCATGCTTAGATTTGTCTTGAGTGCAAATCTGCTTAGTGGAATGAAAATCAAAACACTAAGATGCGAGCAATCATGACATGACTTAGGAATGACATTTGATGGAGATGGAGACTCGGGGTACAGCCTTCACAGAAGTCCTCATTGTGTTGCACACTTTTTGTTTGCTAGGGGTAATGAAAAGCTCCTGACAGAACTGTGCTGTGTCTTCCTCCTGCAGCTTCTACAGATTTTCAAAAAAGTTTTCATTATGTGCTCACTCTGTTTCTTGGGGGAACTTCTTGACTTTATCTGGGCTATATCTACCCTTCCAGTCTTAGCCTTTCTATTTTTAAAACCCAGAAAAATCTATCTCTAGGGACCTCTCTCACCTAACAAATGTAAATAGTTGGTTTAACTAAAATATTGGCTCTTCTTCCCACAGTGAAAATTCCCTTTGAACATTTAATCATATTCAACTACAGCTCAGTCACACCTTTTGATATCAGACTTCTCCATGAAAATACATCTCTGGATTCAGGTGCAACTTATCGTGCTTCCTGGGGAAAAAAGAGCTTCTCCCTGGGAAAATACTACTGGGAGGTGGATTTGAAGGACTATAAGGAGTGGGCTGTAGGGGTCTGTAGCAGTGCCCGCTTTAGGATGGGAACCTATGATGGGACATACGAAGGTGCATATCTTCTTCAGTGTTTGAGATATCAAAGTTGTTACCATCTCAAGAGCTCAGGATTTGAACACTATGTAGAGAAGCCAGTTGGCCGAGTTGGCGTGTTCTATGATTGTGAGGGTGAATATGTAAGTTTCCTGGATGTAGCCAAGAGTTCTCTCATACACAGCTACTCTCCTGGAACTCTCCATGGTGCTTTCAGGCCTTTCTTCTATGCTGTGTACACATAATCATAGGAAGGTGGAATCCAGTATGCTAGTGCTTTTCCAGTATTTCTATGGTAATGTGTCCCCTCCTTATTGTGATGGTTTGTATATGCTTGGCTTGGGGAGTGGCACTATTAGGTGTGGCCCGGTTGGAGTTGGTGAGTCACTGCAGGTGTGGGCTTTAGGACCCTCATCCTAGCATGTGGAACGGTCAGAAGGTGATCGTCGGAAGTCTACTTCTACATCTGGAGAGTAGAGACGGACTTGGTACGGACGGATCTACAACAGTACGAGGGTGAAACTATTACCTAACTTGTTGATTTAGATTAATTTACAGGAAATATTCTGAACAGAACCAGTACCACAGACAACTATCGTCATTTTGGGGTTGATTCTGTACAATTTTAGGTATTAAATGTAAAAGATGGGTGACTGCTTGATTCTTTTTTTTAATTTTTTTATTTTTTTTGGTTTTTTAGAAACAGGGTTTCTCTGTATAGCCCTTGCTGTCCTGGAACTCACTCTGTAGACCAGGCTGGCCTCGAACTCAGAAATCCTCCTGCCTCTGCCTCCCAATTGCTGGGATTAAAGGCGTGCACCACCACTCCCCGCTTACTGCTTGATTCTTATCAGTGGTCTATCTATTTCTCCTAGAACACTTACTTTCAAAGTAGTTATTGCTTCTTGTTTTTGCATATTTGTGAGAATTACTAATTACAATGTTGGATCTACTGTAGACTTAGAACTCAGGATGCAGAGTTCCCAGAGTTACTGCACCATTAAAATATTATGTATCTGTGTGATTCTAAGTTACTGACGTCGAGCAGAGGCACAGAGATCTATTGTAGGCAGATTTGTTGATCAATGAAAGCTTGAATTCCTATTTGATCTAAACAAGTAATTATTTACCATCTGGGATAGAACAACAACAACAACAAAAACCACAGGCTCTCATCATTCAGAGTGGGATGTATTTTTTTCTGAAAAAAAAAAAAAAAAAAAAAAAAAAGGAAAGTGAGTTTTCCCCTCTTTCACTTCCTTTATTTTAAAGCTGCTTTATGTTGGGGTCACACTTGAAAAAACTGTTAATTGTATCCAACATAAAAGAGCTTTAAATAGTGAATATTCTTACAGTCTCAGAGAGCACACAAATGTCTTCTGATATTCAACAGCTTCTCTCTTCTGGAAACCTCTCCTTGGTCATTTGCAAGAGTGTTGTGTGCTCCTGAGAACACTGAGAGATGTAGATTGTAATGCCCATCCAAGGCCATTTTCTTTCATCATTCTAGATTTTCAAAAGTGAAGTCTCAATTGTTTGCCTTCCCTTTGGTTAGCAAGACTGGTTCCTCTGCTTTCTCATGTTGCTCCTAAAGGCATAGTCTAAGTTACATTTCTTAATATCCCACCATAACATTTGACTCCATTGACCTTTGACTTCTGTGATGCCTAGGCTCTGACCAGAATATTACACCAAGGACTGTACAGAGACCTTAGAACTTAGGGTGCCCTTTTAGGAAGCATATTGCAAACATTTTAGAAAAGACAAGACTGATTAAGAACACAGTAGATTTTAGTGGGATTGCTTCCAGTTTCTCTCCATTTAGTTTGATGTTGGCCACTGGTTTTCTGTAGATTGCTTTCATCATGTTTAGGTAAGGGCCTTGAATTCCTCATCTTTCCAAGACCTTTATCATGAATGGGTGTTGGATTGTCAAATGCTTTCTCAGCATCTAAGGAGATGATCATGTGGTTTTTATCTTTGAGTTTGTTTATATAGTGTATTACATTGACGGATTTCCGTATGTTAAACCATCCCTGCATTCCTGGGATGAAGCCTACTTGGTCATGATGGATGATCGTTTGATGTGTTCTTGGATTTGGTTGGCAAGAATTTTGTTGAGTATTTTTGCGTCGATATTCATAAAAGAAATTGGTCTGAAGTTCTCTATCTTTGGTGTGTCTTTATATGGTTTAGGTATCAGAGTAATTGTGGCTTCATAGAATGACTTGGGTAGTGTGCCTTCAGATTCTATTTTGTTGAATAGTTTGAGAAGAACTGGAACTAGGTCTTCTTTGAAGGTCTGATAGAACTCTGCACTAAACCCATCTGGTCCTGGGCTTTTTTTGGTTGGGAGACTATTAATGACTGCTTCTATTTCTTTAGGAGATATAGGGCTGTTTAGGTCATTAATCTGATCCTGGTTTANTCAACATCCTTAATCATCAGGGAAATGCAGATCAAAACAACCCTGAGATTCCACCTCACACCAGTAAGAATGGCTAAGATCAAGAATTCAGGTGACAACAGTTGCTGGCATGGATGTGGAGAAAGGGGAACACTCCTCCATTGTTGGTGGGAATGCAAGCTGGTTCAACCACTCTGGAAATCAGTCTGGCGGTTCCTCAGAAATTTGGACATAGTACTACCAGAAGATCCTGCAATACCTCTACTGGGCATATATCCAGAAGATATTCCATCTGGTAATAAGGACACATGTTCCACTATGTTCATAGCAGCCTTATTCATAATAGCCAGATACTGGAAAGAACCCAGATGTCCCTCAACAGAGGAATGGATACAAAAAATTTGGTATACACAATGGAGTACTACTCAGCTATTAAAAACAATAAATATATGAAATTCCTAGGCAAATGGATGGATCTGGAGGCCATCATCCTGAGTGAAGTAACCCAATCACAAAAGAACTCACATAACATGTACTCACTGATATGTGGATATTAGCCCAGAAACCTAGACTATCCAAGATACAATTTACTAAACACATGATACTCAAGAAGAAGGAAGATCAAAATGTGGACACGTCACCCCTTCCTAGAAGTAAGAACAAAGCACACATTGAAAGAGTTAAAGAGAGCATGTGTGAAGCTGAATCTAAAGGATGGACCCAACGACTGCGGCTGCCAGGGATCCATCCCACAATCAGTCACCAAACATAGACACTATAGCATATGCCAGCAAGATGGTGCTGAAAGGGCCCGGATATAGCTGTCTCCGGGGAAAATATACCAATGCCTGGCAAACATGGATGTGGAAGCTCACGGTCAGCTATCAGATGGAACACAGGGTTCCCAAGGAAGAAGGAGCTAGAGAAAGTACCCAAGGAGCTGAAGGGGTCTTCAACCCTATAGGTGGAAGAATAACCATGAACTAACTAGTACCCCCTGGGCTTGTGTCTCTAGCTGCATATATAGAAGAGGATGGCCTAGTTGGCCATCAGTGGGAAGAGAGGCCCCTTGGTTATGCAGACTTTATATGCCCCAATGCAGGGGAATGCCGGGGCCAAGGGGTGGGAGCGGATGGGTAGGGGAGCAGGGCCGGGAGGGGGGAGGGTATAGGGAACTTTCTGGATAACACTTGAAATGTAAATGAAGAAAATATCTAATAAAAGTTGAAAAAAAAACACACACAGGAGACATAAGAAATGCCATGGGACTACTACTTAGCCAGCACCAGGTATTTGAGAATAATCAACAGTCATGCAGTTCCATAAGATCTCAAAACACAGAAGCATTAAGCTCAAAGGGGATGAGGTGTTTTGTGTTTCTAATGCACTCATTTCTATTAGAAAAAGAAAAAGTAAATGTTTGGGTTGCATTTATATCATGTACAGTTCTGGAGAAGCTCTAAATACCCCAATTTCCTGAAAGTTTACATTCCAGTCATAAAACATCACTTTTGATGCATCTACAGTATAGCACCTCATGTGTAACATCAGGAAAGCTTTTGAAGAGGCAGATACATCCTAAGAGCCAGAGCACCAGAACATCTGCTTCTAAATAGGCACACAAAGGAAGAGGGTGTTGAAGGAGGGTCCATGGGTGAATATACAATATATGAAATTGCCTTAAATTAATAAAAGAGCTAAAAAGCAAATCAGTTTAACAGTCAGGGCAGCACAGTGGCTTATGTCCAGTCCCAGGCTCCCCAAATGCTCTTTTCTGGGAAAATGGCCTTCACCTTGGCCACATTTAGAGCATTATAGAGTATAAATCCTTTTCTATTTAACTATTGTGGTTCTTTTGAACTCATATCTAATAAGGTAAAACACAAAGCTCATGTATATACATTTTAATTCCTTCATATAATACTGTCAGATCATGGTTTCTCCTTCCTTCATGTCTCTAGTCCAAGCCTGGGCAAGTCAACCCAGTAGGAGGAAATGGGTCTTAAGAGCAGACAAGAGTCAGGCATCTACTCCACTCTTATGAGTCTTACAAAAACACCAAGTTAAAAAACATAACATGCAGTGCAGTCGTGGTGCATGCCTTTAATCGCAGGCAGATTTCTGAGTTCAAGGCCATCCTGGTCTACAGAGTGAGTTCCAGGACAGCCAGGGTTATTCAGAGAAACTCTGTCTCAAAAAACACCAACCAACCAACCAACCAACCAAAAACAATAAGGTGCAGAGGACTTAAGCACATACCAATGCTCCAGGGTTGTTGCTTCAACTCTGTGAACCCGTAGGATCCCTGTTTAGATGCTTCTGTGGACTGTATTATCCTAGTGTCCTTGACCCCCCCTGACTCTTATAATTCTTCCTTCTCCTTCTTCCATGGGGGTCCTAGAGCTCTGAGGGGAGGGACCTAATGGAGTATTCCAATTTGGGATCTCTCTCCATCTAATGCATGGCTCTCAGTCTTTATATTGGCTCTAATCAGCTTCTAGGGAAAGTGTCTCTGATGACTATTGAAATAGGCTTCAAGCTTTGAGAATAGCAGAATACTACTAGGATTGATTTCATTGACTTATTTTTCCTACCCTAGGTCCTTGGCTATTCAGACTCCAGTTCTTGATGATCCAGGCAGTGTTGGGCATGGGCTTCCTCTCTTCTTGTGAGCTTCGAATTACACCACTCCCACAAGTTCTCCTTCATTGCCCCAGCACATCTTTCTGGCAGGATAGGTTGTCGGTCTAAGTAAGGACTGTAGCTGGGTTCAAGTTGCAACCCTACCACTGTAAGTTGCCTGGTTATAGAATATGGCTGGATCAGGCAGGCTCTGTATCCTCCATTACTGGGAGTGGTCTCTAGGGTCACCTTTGTAGATTCCAGGGATTTTCCATTTCACTAGATTTCTACATCAGCTCCAAAAGTTATCCAATTCCAGCCATCTCTCCCATACTCTCTCCCTCAGTCCTCCCTGAGAACTTGGTCCCCCTTGTTTCTTAGCTTCATTATGTCTATGGATTGTCGAAGAGTTACCCTGTGCTTTGTAGCTAATAGTCACGTATAAGTGAGAACACCATGTTTGTCTTTCTGGGTCTGGGTTATCTCACTCAGGATGATCTTTTCTAGATTCATCTATTTGCCCACAAATTTAATGGTGTCATTGTTTTTAATATTTGAGTAATATTCAATTATGTAAATGTACCTCATTTTCTTTATCCATTCTTTGGTTGTTTCCTTTTTATGGCTATTATGAATAAAGCTACTAAAAACTTTGTTGAGCAAGTGTCGTTATGATAAGTGTAAGCACTTTTGGGGTGTATGGCTGGGTCTTGAGATAGGTCTATTCCCAGTTTTCTGAGAAACTACCCAATTGATTTCCAAGGAGGTTGTACAAGTTTGCACTCCCATCAGCAATGGAGGAGTGCTCCCCTTGATCCACATTTTTGCCAGGATGAACTGGATTTTTTTTCTCAGCCATTTTGTTGAGTGTAAGATGAAATCTGAGTTATTTTAATTTGTCCTTACCTGATAACTAAGGATGCTGAACATTTCTTTAAGTGCTTCTCAGCCATTTAAGATTCATCTGTTTGCACATTTTGTGAATATCTATAGGGCAGAACACAGGGTTCCCAATGTAGGAGCTAGAGAGAGTACCCAAGAGCTGTAGGGGTTTGCAACCATATAGCTGGAAGAACAATATGAACTAATCAGAACCCCTAGAGCTCATGTCTCTACCTGCATATGTATTAGAAGATGGCCTAGTTGGCCATTATTGGGAAGGAAGGCCCCTTGGTCTAGCAATCTTTATAGGCCCCAGTACAGGGGAATGCCAGGGCCAAGAAGTGGGAGTGGGTGGGTAGGGGAGCAGGGTAGGGGGAGGGTATAGGGGACTTATGCGATAGCACTTGAAATGTAAATGAAGAAAATATCTAAAAAAATGTGGAAAGAAAAGATTCATCTGTTGACAATTCTGTTTGGGTATGTACCCCATTTTTAGTAATTTTATTATTTTTTATATTATTCACCTTACATCTTCCTCACTACTCCCTTCCCAATCACCCTATCCCAATCTTGCCTCCATTCCCTGCTACTTCTACTGTGAGCTGGTGAGTGTCCCTCAGGGTATCCACTTATGCTGGCACAAGTCTCTGAGAGGCTAGGAGCGTCCTCTCTCTTCTATCCTTCCTTCCCTTTAAATAAACCCTCTTTTTTTCTGTCTCATTATACTTACTCGTTTTGTGTGTATATCGAGGTGTGCCATGTTCTGCACTGAAGGCCAGTGGACAAATTGGTTTCTCCTTTACAGTGTGGTCCTTGGGGAGGCTGCTCAGTCAGGCTCCACAGCAAGGCCCTTCGCCAGCTGAACTGTTTATTTTGGAGCAGGTGCTCACTAAGTTATCCAGGCTTCAGTTTGTTTTTTCTTTTTAAGATGTTGTTTTCGTGTGTGTCTGTGCACCTGTGCACTCTGTGAGTGCAGGTGCCCACATAAGTCAGAGGTGTGGGACCCACCTTGGAGATGGAGTTACAGGTGGTTGTGACCTGCCTGACTACAGAAAGGTGTTGAGAATTGAACTCAGGTCCTCCAAGAAGAGTCATGCACTCTTTAAAGCACAGAGTCATCTGCTCAGCCACAGCCCTTCAGTTTGTGACAAGCCTTTTGGAATAATTTCTGTCAATGTGCCCAATGGTAAGTAGCAGCTTTTTACTTCAGATGAGTGGATTCATATTTGCAAGTCTTACACTTAAGACTCTCATACTTTTTGAGTTTCTATTACTCAACCTGAGAGACAGGTCTGCTTCCTCCAGTGATTACAGAAATAGTCCCCAGATACAGTTTTACTTTTTGTATGTTTCTTTTATTTGTGTGTACCCGTGGATAAAATGCCTTGCTGTGAATATGGAGGTCAGAGGGCATCTTGGTTTTGGGGAGCAGGTCCTCAGGTTTGGTGGCAAGTGCCTTTACCCACTGAGCCATCTTGCTGGACCCGAAAGGTACAGTCTTAATGTTAAGATTTTCAAAGAATCCTTTTAAGAACTATTTCTTAAGAAGGTTATTTTAGCTAATGGTTCCTGTTTCAGTTAAGGTTGCCGTTGCTGTAATAAACACCATGACTAAAAGTAACTTGGGGAGGAAAGGGTTTGTTTCAGCTCACAGCACTCAGCCCACACTCCATTACTCAGGAAAGTCAGGGCAGAACTCAAGACAGGAGCTGAAGCAGAAGCCAAGGAGGAATGGTGCCTACTGGCTTGCTGGGTTTTCTTTTCTTTCTTTTTTTTCCTAAGAAAGGGTTACTCTGTGTAGCTGTGGTTGTCCTCAGCTCACAGAGAACTGCCTGCCACCAGCACCCAGCTCAGCTTGTTTGCTTATACTGCTCAGGCCCACCTCCCCAGGGGTGATGCTGGCCCAGGGAACTGGACCCTCCTTTAGTAATCAGTAATCAAAAAAAATGCTCTAGACTTGCTGATAAGTCCATTGTATGGGGCCATCTTCTCTCTTTTTGTTGTTTCGAGACAAGGTTTCTCTGTGTAGCCCTGGCTGTCTTAAAACTCACTTTGTAGACCAAGATGGCCTGGAACTTAGAAACCTGCCTGCCTCTGCCTCCCAAGTGCTGGGATTAAAGGCATGCAACACCACTGCCCAGCAGAGGCATTTTTCAATCAGGAATCCTTCTTCCAAGCTGGGTGTGGAGGCACTCACTCACCTTTAATCCAGTACTCTGGAGTTAGAGGGAGAGCGATCTGTGATTCAAGGCCAGCCTGTCCTACAAATTAAGTTCCAGTACAGCTAGAACTACATAGTGAAACCCAGAATCAAATAAATAAATAAAGTTGCTCTATCTGCATGTACACTTGCATGCCAGAAGAGGACATCTGATCCCATAACAGATGGTTGTGAGTCTTAATGTGGTTTCTGGGAATTGAACTCAGGACCTGTGGAAGAACAGCTAGTGCTATTCCATCTTTGGGACACTGGGGAGAGGGGTGAAGCTTCAGCCTTGCAGATGAGGAGTGGTGCTGGGGGAGGGGAAGGGGGGGCAAAGGGGAGCGCTGGGATTAAAGGTGTGCACTGTCTGTCAACACCCAGGTTCTTTGAACTGCAGAGCCATCTCTCCAGCCCCTGACCCCCACCTTCAGCTTGTTTTCTAAGATTTGAGTCTCTTTTGAGCTCTCAGGTAAGCTCTTTACCCAAACTAGAGGACCTGGATGATAACTAGTATTAGCCCTGTATTAACAAAAAGAATTATTCAGACAGAATCTGTAAATTAGGAGGCTTAGAGAAAAATGCCACCCAGTGTGTATAAAAGGTTGAGTTAGCACATTGAATGGAAATGAATTTACTTCCCACTAAAGCGATGCCCTGTTGTGACTTGTTTCCTGCTCAGGTACAAATCACCCAGTCAATGATGGGGATGGCTCAGTGTTAAATGTGCTTACTGCTTTCAGGGCCCAGGTTCAGTACTCAGCTCTCTCACAGCAGCTCCTACTCTGTTGACACTTCAGGCACAACTCTAGCAGCAGATCCTATGCCCCCTAATGGCCTAAAAGGGCAATTACACTCATACACATACCACCCCTAATCCCCACCCTATAAGAAATTCCACAATGAACACACTAATTTCTGGTCACATTTCCTACTGGAAACACATTGCAATTTGAACCCATCTCCTCAGAAACTATAACGTACTTACATTCAGCCTTATCTTGTATTCCACATTTTTCCATCCCACTAATACCAAGATCCCAATCTATTACAAATACATCTGAAACCATACTCTGCTTGATTCATGCATTCTCTTAAGCCTAACTGTGTATTCCCTGAAGTTCAACTGGTTTGAACTCAATCTGTTTAATCCTTTAACAGGAAAGATTCTCTTGCCAGCATGGTGACACCTGCCTGTAATCTACAGTTGGGAGGCATAAATTCCTGAGGTTGCCATAAATTCCTAAGGCTAGCTTGAACTGAGTGAGCTCCAGGTCTACACAGTGAGGCCCTCTTTTAAAGTAATTAACCAATAAAGAAAATATTCCCTTGTGTTTTCTATTTATTAGGTTGCTTTCAGTTTTCTTAGGCATCTCGTACCTGTGTTTACAAAGAGAATAGAGACATGGTTTATCTCTGGGCTCCTTGGCAGATAGTACTCATTAATATATGAAATACATAATAATTTGGACTATATCAAGTAAGTATATTGAAAGACCCATTACAAGACAAGGAAATAAGCAAAAAGGACTGCAGAAAGAGGTCATACCATTTCATAACAAGGCCTTGCCTTTAACTTTGCCAGCTTGAGTAAAAGGTCAGCAAGCCTTACATTTCTTCACAACCCCTGCAATGTGTCTCTTGTAGCCCTGTCCTGAAACTTCCTCTGTAGATTGGCCTTGGAAATCAGAGATCCAACTGCCTCTGCTGAGGCTGAAGGTGTAGGTGTGTGCCACTTCAGTTTTGTTTTAAAGTAATTTACAGCATCTGACCCTGTTTTGGGTTATGAGATTTATCAATTAATGAAACTTTGACTGGGCTCAAGTGATTTTCCTGCCTTAGACTCCTGAGTGGTTTCCCTGTTTTTCCATGGAAATTCAGTTACTCTTGAATAGCCATCGAATTAAGCACGAAACTAGAGAAATTCCTATTTCTTCAATAAAAAGGAGAAAACTACATGCGATACAGCAAAAGCAGAAGTAGAGTTTGCAGAAATCGATGTGCACATAGAAACACACAGCCAAAAAACATGCACAAAGAAACATAAAGCAAAAAAAAGAAAAAAGAAAAAGAAAAAGGAAAAGAAAGAGAAAGGGAAAGAGAAAGAGAAAAAGAAAACCAAAAAGAAAAAGAAAAAAAAGGCATAGAATCAAATGAAAACTTTTTTTAACATCCTAAAGAAATAGGAATATGTAAATAACACATGAAACCAAGGGACTGTGACTGTCACTGTAAACATAAGCTAGAGGCTACCGACTAGATGTGCTTCAACTGCACCCAAACACGGTAGAGAATCCTTAAAGAACTATATAGTTACAGCCAACTCATTTTCCAAAGGTAGCAAGGTTTCCTGTGAAGAAATTAAGTCCATCTCATCAATGATACCAGGAAAACTTAATTACAGGGGGAAAACAAAAACCCAACTAGAGTCTTCCCACTAATTATGAAAACTGTAGACCTTGAATTAGTGATAAATTAGGCAGATGGCTGAGCTGTGGTGACACAGGCTTTTAATCCCAGCATTTGAGAGGACAGGGATCTCTGCGTTCAAGGAAGCCTGATCAACAGAGTTCTTGGACAAAAGCAAAACAGAACTAAGAAAAAAGAAAAAGGTTAAGTGTCCTTTCAGTACAAAGTTTGGACAAGGGCACTCTGGACTAGTGTAAGAATTTCAAACCACAAAGTAACATTAGACTGAAAAAATTTATCCCCAACTAGGAACAATGTTACTACTTTGTAAAGGCTGGTAACAAACTGAAGACAGGTAATTTAGTAGCAGAGTATTCTAAGGCTGGGCATGGCAGCCTTTTCCTTAATCTATAAACTGAGGCCAGCCATCTCTATAGTTGAGTACCAGGACAATTTTGAGACAATGTCTCAAAAAACAGAAGCAAGTTCAACCCTTGCCAATTACCACAAAAGAAAATGGAAGTATGCAGCAGTAAGTACTTAGAAGTGAAAGCAGGCACTGACAGCCCACTTAGTCTTAGCACTTGGGAGGGCTGGACAAGTGTAATCAAGGCTTTGTGTGACAATTTCACAGGGAAACCTGATCATGGGCACAATCGGGCTAATAAGGAGATTGACATTAGTGCGCTTAGCTCACAAACTTTGAAAACTCAATTACCGTGGAAGTGGAACATGTAACAGGACACTCTGGTTAATCAATCTGACACAAAAAGAACTGAAAAGGCGGCAAATTACAGGCAGACTGAGTCTCAGCCTGGCCAGGAAACTACTAGATTTTCCCTGTGATCAAATAGAATTTTATTAGAACATAATGGATGGAGTGGAGAAAACCTACAATGGCTGTGAAGGCCCTGATGCTATGTATGTGAAATCAGTATCTTCTGATGCTCATAAATTTATTGTAAAAAGAGGACATGCATTAACATCAGGAACAATAATGGCCATGTGGAGCGGTCCAGCTTAGTTTGCTGAGAATGGAACCAATGAGGTCAATTTTAGAGCGAACCCTTCACATGTGCTATTGAAAGTGTGCATGAATTTCACCTATAAGGTCCCCTGTACTAACAGCTCCACTGAAATTCCTGAACTCCCAATTGAATCCAAAATTGCACTGGAACTGCTGATGGCCTCGAACTTCATAGATTGTTAAATAGAATAAATTTTAATAAACTTAATTTTTTTCAGCATAAAAAAAACCTGAAGAGATATTTGCAACTGAATGTTTATTGCAGCACTCCCAAGTAATCACTGCTGGATGAATAAGGAAATGGCTCATAACCAATTTTACAATCACAAAAATGGTGAACTGCTGCTTTATAGTCAGGATTGTACTCACTCTGTTCAGTCTGTACAGCTGTGTCTGTCACCATCTCACCCATGACCTTCACAGAAGAGAACACTGTTCAATGGATAGTCAAAACAATCCATTTACATACAGCCTACAAAATATGTACTTGAATCAACTCTGCAGACCATACCAGATTCTGTGCCTATCACTACATAGGGACAGCTAGAGACATGTAGATAGACCCCCATCTCAAACATCCCAGTACTAAGACTGTGCATTTTTTTCTTGTCTCTGCCTTTTCTGGAGGGTTACCATATCTAGTGTTCATTTGCAAGAAGTTTTGTATCACTGGCCCTAGGGAAAAAAAAAACACAGGCATCACGTTACTGCTAACATTGGAATCTCTTTTGAGAAGTCAGGTGCAATTTTGATTGGTTGGCCTTGTATGCTATCTGGCCTTTTTCCCTTGCCACTTTTTCCCCCATTTGTTATTAGATATTTTCTTTATTTGCATTTCAAATATTATCCCCTTTCCTGGTTTCCCCTCCGAAAGACCCCTATCCCAAACCCCCTCCCCCTGCTCATCAACTCACCCACTCCCTCTTCCCTGTCCTGTCATTCCCCTACACTGGGGCATTGAGCCTTCACAAGACCAAGGGCCTCTTCTCCCTTTGATGTCTGACAAGGTCATTCTCTGCTACATATGCAGCTGGAGCCATGGGTTCCTCCTGTACTCTTTGGTTGGTGGTTTAGTCCTTGGGACCTCTGCGGGGTACTGGTTGGTTCATATTCTTGTTCTTCCTGTGGGGCTGCAAACCCCTTCAGGTCCTTTCTCTACCTCCTCCACTGGGGACCCTGTGCTCAGTCCAATTGTTGGCTGAGAGCATCCACCTCTGTATTTGTCAGGTTCTGGCAGGGCTGCTCAGGAGTCAGCTATATTAGGCTCCTGTCAGCAAGCACATGATGGCATTCACAATAATGTCTGGGTTGGTGACTGTATATGGGGTGGATCCCCAGGTGAGTCAGACTCTGGATGGCCTTTCCTTCAGTCGCTGCTCCACACTTTGCCTCTGTATCTCCTCCTGTTGGTATTTTGTCCTCCCTTCTAAGAAGGACTGAAGCATCCACACTCTGGTCTTTCTTCTTCTTGAGCTTCATGTGCTCTGTGAATTGTATCGTGGGTATTCCAAGGTTCTGGGCTAATATCCACTTATCAGTGAATGCATAGCATGTGTGTTCTTTTGTGATTGTGTTACCTTACTCAGGATAATATTTTCTAGTTCCATCCATTTGCCTAAGAATTTCATTGCCTAAGGAGTCCACTGTTTTTAATAGCTTAGTAGTACTCCATTGTGTAAATGTACCACATTTTCTGTATCCAATCCTGAAAATGAAACTCTTTTTTAATTTTTTTTTTTTTATCTGAGGGGGGATGAATAATCAAAGAAGTAGTAGTGACTTAATTAGGGTTTCTATTGCTGTCAGAAGGCACCAAGGCCACGGCAACTGTCATAAAGAGAAAAGGTTTAACTAGTGGCTGACTTACAGTTCAGAGGTTTAGGCCATTATCATCATGGTGGGAAGCATGGTGGTATGCACATGATATGGTGCTGGAGAGGAGCTGAGAGTTCTACCTCTGGGTCACCAGGCAGCAGGAAGACAGAGAGACATGGGCATGGCTTGAGCAGCTGACACCTCAAAGCCCAACCCCAGTGACACACTTCCTCCAAAAAGGATACAACTACTCCAACAAGGCCATATCTTCTAATAGTGCCACTCCCTATAGGACTATGGGGGCATTTTCGTGTTGTTTGTTTGTTTGTTTGTTTCCATCATTGGGAAAAGAGGCCCCTTGGTCTTGTAAACTTTATATTCCCCAGTAGAGGAGAACACCAGGGCCAAGAAGTGGGAGTGGGTGGGTAGGGGAGCAGGGTGGGGGATGGGGGAGTGTATAGGGGACTTTCAGGAAAGCATTTGAAATGTAAATGAAGAAAATATCTAATAAAAATTGGAAAAAAGAAATTTATTTATTGTTATATATGTATGTACACTGTAGCTGTCTTCAGACACACCAGAAGAGGGTGTCAGATCTCATTACAGATGGTTGTGAGCCACCATGTGGTTGCTGGGATTTGAATTCAGGAAGTTTGGAAGAGCAGTCAGTGCTCTTACCCACTGAGCCATGTCTCCAGCCACAATGAAGGCATTTTCATTCAGGTTCATCCCAAAATAAGTCTCTGGGAAAGAAAAGAGGTGTCCAAAGTTTGTAGAAGAATGGACTTCTAGGTTGGTCCTTCCAGGAATGAAATTTATTCTCGAAACTAGATGCAAACTCTGATCCTCACACTAGCACCTGGAGGACCAAAGGTAGATGGGATCAGAAAATAGACCTGGGATCAACTGCACACCTGCTGAATGCTGGTGGCTGATGGCTTAGCCCTCCTCTATCCTACATAGCTCTTGTGTCATAAGCTCCACCAACAAAAACATTTTCACCTGTAATCAGCTTGCTTTGCTTTTCATGGCTAGAAGAATTGGGGGCTGGGGCTTATTTGATTTCTTTCTTTTTCATTTTTCTTTTTCTCCCCTTGTTCAAAGTAAATTTTGTTTATTTTTCATTTCTTTATTTATTTTATTTATATTCACTTTATATCCTGATGGCAGATAAGCTGGATCACTTCCTATCCACATCTGACACTCACCTAGCTCTGTATTAGTTTGACATCTAGAGATCAGATCTTGGATGTTTGTAGAATGTTCCTCTAACTAACTTGTATAAGAATGCCAGGGGAAAGCCAGGCGTGGTGGCACACGCCTTTAATCCCAGCACTCGGGAGGCAGAGGCATGCGGATTTCTGAGTTTGAGGCCAGCCTGGTCTACAGAGTGAGTTCCAGGACAGCCAGGGCTACACAGAGAAACCCTGTCTCAAAAAAACCAAAGGAGAAAAAAAAAAAAAAGAGAATGCCAGGGGAGAGTTATCAAAATGCATATTTCCAGTATCTTATCCCTCTGCCTTCTAACTTAATGTGCAGTCTACAGAGAGTTGCTTGAAAACCACATTTTGGAAAACATGCTGCTGGGCAGAACTTTCTTCCATGAGTAAGTGTCCAATCCCTGGACTATTCAAGTGTGGGCCATAGTCACAACTATCGTGTGGCTAATGGGGCCAAGGAAGATGGTTTAAAATATAAAATTTATGAAATTAAGTTTGTTTAAATTTAAACTAGCATTTAGGATAGGAGCAACCATACTGGTGATTATGTCTTGGAATCTAGCTGGTCAACTGCAAACTAAATGTGCAAAGTGCAGACATTCAGGTCACACCTTGAGGCAACAACTACACCAGCAAATACATTTTAACCTGATTCCCATACCAGTAAAGTCACTATCTAGTTTCTGGAATATTGTGTTGCCTCTTTGATCTTTTTCTTCTGTTATATTTCTACTCTATTGTAGTAAAATGAGCTCTTAGAGTTCTCTCTCTTTTTTAAAGATATATTTATTTCAGGTGTATGAGTACACTGTCTCTGTCTTCGGACCCACCAGAAGAGGGTATCAGATCCCCATTACTGAAGCTTGTGAGCCACCATGTGGTTGCTGGGAATTGAACTCAGGAAAGCAGAGCTGGGGGACAGCTCAGTCTGTAAAGTGTGTGCTGCACAAGAGCAGCCTTCTTGCAATGGAGGATCTGAGAAGGTGGAGACAGGCAGATGCCTGGTGCTTGAGATTAACCAGCCTAGCCTTCTTGTGAGCTCCTAGCCAGTGAGAGACCCTGTCTGAATAAAAAACATGGATGGTTCCTGAGGAGATACAAACATCTGAAGTTGACCTCTGATGTCTGCATACATGTACACACATATGCAAGTGTACCCATATGATCAACACACACACACACAAACACACACACACACACACACACACACACACACACACACAGAATCGGTATTTCTCAAAATAAGGTAAAAGTTTCCAATCCCTACTGGAGTGGCTTCTTTGATAGTGGTATTAATTCAGTGAAGGACGAACATTTACAGGGGAAAATGCCAAATGAGGCAGGCTTGTGCATTTTAGAAAATCACAGTTTAAAATAAGTAAAATATTTACTATTCTTTGTTATATGCTGAAAATTTTCTGACCTTTATGGACTATAATGGTATCTGGTCAATTGCTACCTAAGCAAACATTTTCAAAATATAAAGTTATGCAATTTGAATCTTTCAGGTAAATAGCCATGTTCCTTCAATGAAAACTACTTTTCAAAGAGGTTTTGTAACTAAGGGTGTGGTTCTAGGAAAGAATGCTTGCCTTGGGGCCCCTCCCAGCCAGAGCACCCCCCACCCCGCCATCTTTCCTCTGAGCCCAGTGGACCCAGCTAGGGCCTGTCCTGCTCTTCACACACCCCAGGACTTTAAGATCGCATCGGGGTTACGCTTGAGTGCAGTGCAGAGGTGGTGTTGGGAACAGTGGGTCAGCAGTTGCCCACAGGGGCAGGATCCGAGAACTCCGCCTCACCGGGGGGGCTGGGGCTCTCCCAGCCAGAACACCCTCCACCCCTCCATCTTTCCTCTGAGCCCAGCAACTCCCAGGACTTTAAGATCACATCAGGAGCTCAGGGCTCGAGCCTCAGGCGCTGTGCACTCTCTTAGGCTCCTTCGGGACTCCCCAAGCTATCTTGGGACCTGAGGTGAGCAGGGGAACACAGCCTCTGTTCCGGCCCAATCTCGTGGAACTTGAGACATCAGCCAGGAGATTGATAAAGGCCCAGGGCAGAACAGCGGGTCCTTTCAGGTCTGCACCAACGCCAGGTCTCCTCAGGCAGAGATGGCAGGAGGCAAGTGTAAGAACATAAGCAACAGAATCCAAGGGTACTTGGCATCACCAGACCCAAACTCACCCACCCCATCAAGTCCTATATACAACAGCACACCAGAAAAGCAGGACATGGATATAAAGTCACTGTCATGATGATGATGGAGGACTATAAGAAGGAAATACAGGAAAACACAGATAAACAACTAGAAGCATTTAAAGAGGAAAAACTTAGAGAGTTACAAGAAAACACAGATAAACAACTAGAAGCATTTCAAGAGGAAATACTTAGAGAGTTACAGGAAAACAATACTAAACAGGTGATGGAATGGAACAAAACCATCCAGGACCTAAAAATGGAAGTAGAAACAATTAAGAAAAACCAAAAGGAGATAACCCTGGAGATAGAAACCATAGGAAAAAAATCAGGAACCATAGATATGAGCATCAGCAACAGAATAGAAGAGATAGAAGAGAGAATCTCAGGCACAGAAGATTCTATAGGGAGCATAGACAAGACAATCAAAGAAAATGCTAAATGCAAAAAGATCCTAACAGAAAATATCCAGGAAATCCAGGACACAATGAGAAGACCAAACTTAAGGATAATAAGAGTAGATGAGAAGGAAGACTATCAAACTAAAGGGCCAGCAAATATCTTCAACAAAATAATAGAAGAAAACTTTCCACACCTAAAGAATGAGATGCCCATAAACAAACAAGAAGCCTATAGAACTCCAAATAGGCTGGACCAGAAAAGAAATTCCTCCTGACACATAATAATCAGAACAACAAACGCACTAAATAAAGACAGAATATTAAAGGCAGCAAGGGAAAAAGGTCAAGTAACATATAAGG
>LR749589.1:1763711-1779949 GCA_902729485.2 Mus minutoides | reverse complement strand
AGGAGCTGAAGGGGTCTTCAACCCTCTAGGTGGAAGAATAACCATGAACTAACTAGTACCCCCTGAGCTCATGTCTCTAGCTGCATATATAGAAGAGGATGGCCTAGTTGGCCATCAGTGGGAAGAGAGGCCCCTTGGTCATGCAGACTTTATATGCCCCAGTACAGGGGAACGCCAGGGCCAAGATGTGGGAGCGGGTAGGTAGGGGAGCAGGGCCGAGACGGGGGAGGGTATAGGGAACTTTCTGGATAACACTTGAAATGTAAATTAAGAAACTATCTAATAAAAGTTGGGAAAAAAAAAAAGGAAAAAAAAAAAAAGAAGATAGAACTAAATGGTTTGTATGGTTTTGCTCCAATGCACTGGATAAGGCCATGAGCAGGCAGAATGTGGGAGTCATTCTAGTGTCACACAAGTACTGACACACGTGTCACATGAGCCCTGTGGTCAAAGCAAGCAAAGAGTGGTTTCCAAAGATTAATTCACATGTAGCAACTCCTTCTCCAGCTGCTTCCAGATACTGCTAGCATCTTATTCATCATGACTGAACTGCTGTCTGCACACTCAAACAAATGGGACAGCATTTGCCTCTTTTTCCTCCAAAAGTGGAGCATCTACTCTGGATTATCCTTTTTTGTTCTCCATGATTTTGGTACCTATTTTTAATCAGTCTCTGAAAATGGAGAGTCTTAGAAACAAAAACACCTGGCTTAGCTTCTCCATTCACTGTGTGACGCTGATGAATCGTTTCCCACAGAGGCCCATTCCCTTACCACCAGGTAAAAACCTGACTTGGATGGTCTCCAGTTGACCCCACTTCAGTGATTAAATGACTAAGGGACATATGGAGACTGTGGACAAGGTACTGCTTAGTCTGTAAATCTGTGAAACACTGACATCTGCTGGGCTTGGAGAAAGGTATGCAATTCATCTAACTCAGCCTAGAGAAATCCAGTTTGCACGCCTCCTTTTGAAAACTGTTCATCAAGGATAAACATTTTTAATAAAACCAGAGCTTCAATGTTTGTTTTCATGAAATTTAAGAAATAATGTACAATTGTAATAATTCTGAAATTCTTTCAGAAATTCCTGATTCTATTTAAAAACTTGAGACTATGCTAGTATGTTTCTCTATACAATAGGGAAAAAATGCACTTTATAATATAATGGAGTAATCAGCTATGGTGGTATGTGTTTAATCACAGCTCTGGGGAGCCTAGAGTAAAACGAATGGTGACTTCCAAACTAATCAGAGCTATCAGGTAAAAACAAAACAAAAAAAACAAAAAAAAAACAACAAAAAAAACCTAATATTTTCTCTCTCTCTGTCTTTCTCTGTGTGTCTCTGAATACGTGTGTGTGTGTGTGTGTGTGTGTGTGTGTGTGTGTGTGTGTGTGTATACTATATAAGAAGAATATATACAATATATACGAAGGAAAAGCCCACCTATAATAATAACAAGTATAAGCTGGCTAAAAGCTCTTAACAATCCACTAAAGGAAGTGTGCAGAAGTAAAGTGAGAGGCACATGGACACATGGAAGATAATATGCTAAGAATTCTGTTGACTCTTTGGACCTGTTTTAATCTTATTATCCGGTAATCCTATTCAATATACCATCCTATTTACAATAAAAAAAGTTTCTGGCAGAAGAACAAATATACCAAAACATTCTTACTAACTCTTTAAAACTCTTTAAAAATTGAAAATGGAAACATTTATTTTATTATTTTTAGTTATGTGTAGGCATGTGCACATGAGTACAGATGCCCAGGTAGGCCAGAAGATGGAGTCAGATCGTCTGGAGCCAGAGCTGCCTGATACAGGTACTGGAAACTGTGCTCAGCTCTTCTACAATAATAGTACCTTCTCTTAACTGCCAAGCCAGTTCTCCAGACCCAGAAAAATGTAAATTTCAAAGCCACCAGAATGTTTACACAGCTATGCTGAGACATTTAGAGGCAACTCTCCATTGAGATGCCCATGGCTATACTGGGGTGTCTTTGTCCTAAGCAAATCTGTCTCTGTCTCCCTCTCCCCTTCTCCTGCTCCACCCCACTCTTTCAATACTAGTGCTTAAATGTATATTAAAATCTTTTCTTAATAAATTCCAACTCTGTTTCAAATTGTTTGTCCTATCCCTCTTTTTTTGATGAAGTCAAGCATCCTGCCTTCAGTGGAGGGAAGATCCAGAAGAAGGAAGCCACAGACTGAGCCAGGGCAGAGCTTGTCTTCCTCCTGTGGCTGCTGCCCAATTAGGCGATGTCATTTACAAGCCCAGGATGGAAATTCACCTGAATATACAGCCACAGAGCTCACTTTGTCCCTTAGACAACAAGCAAACAAACAAAACAAAACAAAACAACCAACAGAGTATTTTGCAAGTTTACAGAACTCTGACTAACAGGAACTGGCCGAATACCAACCTACACAGGTCCAGCACCATGCTATAATTTGCATAGATATAAATAAATAAAGGAAAATTCCAGATTCCCCTTCTATATAGGTTTTGTTACCATTAAAGCCAATGAGAGGTAAGAGTTTCCAGAAGTTTCTTGCAGTAGGGACAGCTAACATTCAACCACTGCCTCAGCTCCATTTCCCTTCTTGCTTACTACAAATATGATGGCAGTATCTGCAGAAGGCATTTCACAAGTAGAAAAGAAATGCCAAGAAAATAGTAGCCCACACTCCCATCTTAAACTGAGAGGCCAATGTCAACAATCACATGCCACTGAAATTCTATTTCCATTGCATAAAAATGAGTAATAAATAAGCACCTTCCTCCTTCAAACTGGATTCCACACGATTTTTGTTCCTGTTAGTGAAATGTCATTACCAATAAAACTGTAATAATCAAATATATTAACTTACAAAGAAAGTTTTAATAAATTCCAAAAGTTCTAAAGTATTTGTGTTCAACCTCCTTAATGCTGTGACTCTTTAATACATTTCCTCATGTTGTGATGACCCATAATCATAAAATTATTTTTGTTGCAACTTCTTGACTAATTTTGCTACTGTCATGAATTATAAAGTAAATATCTGTGTTTTCCAGTGGTCTTAGGTGGCCCATGTGAAAGGTTCATTTAATCCCCAAAGGAGTTGTGACCCACATGTTGGGAACTGCTTCTCACGGGCAACAGATAAGAAAATGGTGAGGATGTTTGATATCATTTAATAACTTTAAATATTGCTTGGACCAATGAAGCATTTACTACTATTAAGATAAAACAGGTAACAATGAGACCAAAACATTTTATAATAAAATATTAGCTATTTTTATATTTGTACTAATATACAGGGAGGAATGAAAATAAAGGAATAAGGAATCAGAAGATGTTACAGTCTACTAGCAAGCTAAACAAGGACACCAATATTGGTTGCTTGCATGATTAAAACAGTAGGAAAGGGGCAGATAATAAGGAGATGAAGGGGAAAGTTGGGGGAGACATGGGGAAGACAGATAGTAGGAGAGAAGAAAGGGAAAGGAAGAGGAAAGGGAAAGGAAGGTCTCTGGGAAGGGAAGAATCTCTGGAATTCCCTCTGAGCCCTTCCACATCTCTGTCCTGAGGAGAAGTTTTTCATAGCTCCCTGGCCCTAGCTCTGAGCGTTCAGAGCCTAAATATTTCACCCAGCCAGTCCCTGAGCAGCCCTTTCCTCCTCAACCAATCACCCTTGTCAACACCAATACTCCCCATCCCACCTACTCACTGGACCTCTAGCCCTCTGCATCCTTAGCCCCTCAGCACACTGACCACGGCAGGAAGTTAAGAAAATAAATCTACTGAACGAAGCACAGATGTTTCAAAGCTCTTTAGAGTTAGCATCACTGGACTAGGTTACTTGCCTATTATACTATGTTAGGAAGAAAACCTAACTGTGAGTCTACCAGAAGAGATCATTCCATAAACATCACATATGGTTAGTACTTTATTACAACAACTAATATCCTTTAAAAAAAAAAAAAAGTACTGAGCTGGGATCCAGTTAGACAAGGGCTTGCCTAGCATGCCTTGAAGACCTGAGTTTGATCCCCAGTATAGCATAAACAAGGAATAGTTGTAGATACCTAAAATCAAAGTACTTGCTAGGATCAGAAGTAAAGAATCAGAAGCTCATAAGGTCAAGGCCATCTTTAGCTACTTGGTCATTCCAGGTCAGAATGGACTATAAGAGACTCCACCTTAAAACCAAAACAACCCACTAAACTTAATAAAAGGAAACCAAAGAGTATCTAAAAGTTAGAAAAATATAAACATGAAATCCTTTTAAATCTGTCCACCTTATCCTTTCTTTTTCTTCATCTATGTATTCAAAAAAAGAATTTGTGTGTATGTGTTGTTTTAGAGACACACAGTCTTATTATGTAACTCAGGCTGGCCACAAACTCACTAGGATACTCCTGCTGTAGTTTCCAGAATGCTAGAAAAACAGGCAATTGCAGGCATGTCCCATCAAATCAGCTTCCTTTCTTCTCTTAACTCTTTCCTAAAACATAAAAATATTTAAAGCAATAATTATACTGTACTGTTGGATGCATAGCATATAGAGACATAATTTATATGATACAAAAGGGAGAAGGACTCATACAGAAGCAAACTTGCTGTATTTTATTGGAATTTAGTAAACACAGATCTGAAACAGACTGAGCTATATTACAAGCTACATTACATTCTTTAAGAAAACACTAAATTTCTTTTAGATAAATGTAAGAATCAACAGGGGCATTCAGAGAAAGGTAATACACACAAACTCCCTCGCTTTGTACCCCACACTGTTTACATGACCAGTACTTCCCAAACACCTGCATTAGTGGAACTGCAGAGAAAGCTGAGACCCCTGGCAGGGGTGAGACCCGAGCCTGCACAGATACAAAACAGCTTCTATTTAAATGTTTTGGTTTTCCTTGAAATTAGTTCCTTATGGTCCATGAACGGCTTCTATTTTCTATCATGTATCTGACATGTGACTATTGTTGAGTTTCTGTTTGTGTGTTTGTTTTGCTAGGTCTACATCAAAATTAGCAAATGTACCTGTTTAAGAAAATGTACTTGTTGATCTTATTGCTTTGTAAGGTCACCAGATAATGAATGCCCTTTTGAGAAAGACATCTAAGCCAATAGCTTTACAATGTTTTAGAACTTACTGAAAGAAAAATATCAGATCCATTTCATGATCAGCACACCTAAATAAACATTTCTTCCCAATTTCTTTCTGGTTCTGTTTTTAGTGCTTCTTAAGGAGATTAAAGCCCACTGATGCCAGGTATAGAACTGCACATCCTGGTACCCCAACACTCCAAAGGCTGAGGATAAAGGGTCAGAAATTTAAGGACACTCTGGGCAACCTAGAAAGACTCTGTCTCAAAACAAACAAATGTGGTGACTGACGATGAAGCTGTTGGTATAATGCTTGCCAAGCATGCATAGTGCCCTGAGTAGTTTGATCTCCAGCACTAAATACATGGGTATAGTGGCATGCATTGTGGCCTCAGCATCAGAAAGGCACGAGCAAGTTAAGAAGTTCAAAGTCATCACACTCAGTGATGTAGCAAGTAAGGCCAGGCTGGGCTACACAAAATTCTGTCTCAAAATCAAACAAAGCCATTAATGAGTCATGGACCGAAGTTACAAAAGTCTACCCTATATAATATGATAAATGGCTTCATACCAGAGTTTTGGTAAACGATGCTAGCTAGCTGAGCCATTATACTCTGAGAATTCTAAATTTCACAAAGTGAATTTCACTGCTTAGCCCGAAATAATGAGACAGGTAATCACAAGCTATAATTCACTTTCCACTGCATCTCATAGCTTGTTGTTGTTCATTCAATAATACCACAGTGGTCTATTGGCTGTGCTCTGTTCTCGGTTTGTATACTTTCTGTGAAAGGGTAGCTTTCAGGCTGTGCCTTATCTACCTCATACATACCTTTGACTCCTTTTTGAGTATGAGGTAACTGTGCATCTCATCTATGTATGCACACCACCACCTGTCCGACATGAACCATAAGGCACAGAGGGATAGGTTCCTAATTCCTATAAGTATTAATGTTAAAAAGAAAACTATTTCAGTAACAAAGCACAGCACAGTGTCCTGATATAAGGAAAACTGTGAAGGAAGGTTTCCATCGGACTGAGGACCCTACGGAGTCTTCTGGAAGAGCCAACACTCTATCTAAACCTTAATGATGCTTAGCAGGAGCTAGTCACAATGGTTTATAACTTCGGTCCCAACTGCCTGGAAGCTGATGGGGCAGAACCTCAAGTATAAGCCAGCCTGAGTGATATGGTAAGTTCAAGGCTAGAGTAGGTTATATTGACTCTATTTCCTGCTCCCCGCAAAAGAAAGACAAAGGACTCCAGCACTCAAAGGAAGAGGTGACAGCCAGTTGAGGTAAGCAGATGAACTAAGGCAGAGAACTTCTGAAAAACAGAAGAGGAAAAAATATCAAACACCTCTTTTCTTCTTTCTTGGTAAAAGGCACTGAGTCAGGCAGGGGGTGGGCTGGGAATATAACACTGTTGGTAAAGTGCTTCCCTAGCATGCAATAAGCCCCAGTTCCACCTCCAGCACTGCATATACTGGGCAAGGTGGCAGATGCCACCTTGTGTCTGGAGAGTAGCAGTCAAAGTCATCCTCAGCTATACACAGGGAGCTCTAGGCCAGCCTGGGCTATGAGACCTCAAGACAAAGGGGCTGGGGATGGCGCTAGAGTGAAAAACTAGAGAACTGGATGCCTCCCAGTCTCGTCAACTGCCTGTGTATCCTCTAAAAAGTCACTTGACCTCTCTGGGCTACAGCAAACTCATTGGAATACAGGAGAGACTGTATAAGGATGGTAAGAATTTGTTCTGCTTTCTGCAATGCCTACATGGAAGGAAATTTTCTCTATAATCCAAAGAAGGAAGCCACTCCAATAGCCATCACAACAGATAAATGTGCAAAAGCACATATGAAAATGACAACAACTTTGATTTACTTTTAGCTAAAACAAGCCGTTTCAAAACTTCAAGTAAAATCAACAATGTTGTGTAAAGGAGATGTGGTTAAAGGTTTGCTAAAAACTTCCTGTAAGACCACAGCTGCTACAAATCACACTGAAACACCAAATCATGCTGGATCTTTAGCAACCCACTTCTTTGCTTAGTAAATACTAAACCAAAACCAAGGGTTCTCTCCTGAGCATTTGACAGTCAGCTGTATCCCTGAGTCACTGTTTAGTATAAACTAAACCAAAACCAAGAGTTCTCCTGAGGATACGGCAGTCATCTGTGTGGCGGTGTCTCTGAGTTTCTGCAAGTAGGGGAGACAGTATGGTCTGCCACCCCCACCCCCACCCCCCCACCCCCACCCCCCACAACCCCTGCCTACTGACATCCCTGGCTTTCCCTTTAATAATTAACACATTTGTTCAGCCTACAAAAGAGGACACATAGCAGAAGTATTATCTTCATCTGATCTCAGGCATAATAACTATCTCAATGTACCCTAGGGCACAGAAAGAACCACTGTAGAGTAGTTGAAGATCTGCCATCTGGCGGGCAGGAGTGATAATATTCTAAAGGGAGAAGACTGTGATCATCCCAGTGGCTGTTAGGATACAGAAGCACTTTCTGACAGGGAATTAGAATTTCCTAGTAATATCATGCTGCAAGGAAGGAAAGGGTTAAGCCTGGTGCCAGTCAGAGAGGAACCTCTTTTCAGCTTTTCACATGAAGGAAATGGGGATGGGGGAGGGGGCAAGCCTGGCTTGTTGTGCTTCTAGAACCCAACCTTTTGATCCTAAATATCCATTAACAAAACTGCAATTTCTGCTTCCTACCAACCTTTAACACAATACCCATCACAAATACTCAAGGTCTCCAAGCCAATCCTCAGCCTCCACTGCAGGTGTGGCAACATCAGCATCCCATGATTCTCTTAACTCAATGACTTTCTCAAAACCAGCCCCGAGAGAAGAAAAATTCCAGGACCATCTTACAGGAAGGCCCTAACCAAGGCAGAGATAATATTGACATTTACATATGATAAAGATAAAAAAAAATCACAGTATCTATAAAATAATTCACATGTATTCTTTGTAAGTTTTTAAATTCAGGTTTTCTTCATGGCTATAAAGGATTGATCATCTATTCATCTATATTAGTATTGTCTGAACTTATTATAAATTTAGATTTACTTTGAGAACTTTCCAGTATGAATCAACATGTTGCCAAAGTTATTAGGGTCAGAGTAAAACCAGCCAGGCTCAGCCACTGCCCTCAACGGTCAATTAAACAGACAATAGTACAAAACAGAAAGGGAGAGTAATCCAATGTGGCCACATCCAAAGGAGGAATCAATCAAGAGGTTCAATGAAAGCCGCCCACCAACCCTCTGTTGGTCTGCCATGATGTTTACACTTTGAGTATGTCTTTATTTACTCATTTGGTTAGTTATTCTGTTAGTTATGGGGGAAGGAATCACATGTTACCAAACATGTAGGAAATCAGAAGTCAAGTTGCTGGAGACAGTTTTCTCCTACCATTTGGGTTCCAGGATCAAACTCAAGTCCTCAGCTTGGTGAGGAGGAACCTTTACCTACTGAGCCATCTTGCCAGGCCAAGGTTTACATTTTAAGTAACAGGCAAGCAAGCGTTGTATATAAATAAACAGTCCCACTCATGGTGTGGTCATTGTCCATCACAGTTTCCACTCTAGTTTTTCCTGCAAGGTAGTCTGGAAAGGTATCAGAATTGTGTGACATCTCTCCTTGGGAGACAAATTCCTCCCCTGGCTGGCACCAGCCTTCAGCTTTTTCCATCTCTTGCCATGGGATTTTTGAAAAAGTTCCTTGGGACCACTGCTTCAATAATCTGATAACTGAAGGAAAAGACACCTTGTCTCTCTCCTTAGCCTGTCTTCCTTCCTGCTTGGATGTCTATACATACTATAAGCCAAATGATAGGAGGTACCAGGGATACAGTATCTTAGAGCAAAATCTTGGCCCCTATAGAGACTAAGTCTATTAGGACAAAAAGAAATATGCTCCAAAGAAGAATTAATAAAGCGTTGGGATTAATGCTAAGTGCCAAGGACTTAGGAATCACAGAAGAAAAAAACTAGGGTGTTGGGAGGAGCCAGGGAAAATATTCAGTACTCAATGATGGTAGCAACTTTCTACTGATTCCTCCTAACAACACACTGTGTAGCATTTAACTGTATATCATCCAACTTTGCTCTCACTACAAAATGGCTTTATTAGTCCCAACTCTTGGGGCCTTTCAGTTTTTTAGTGACTTGCCAAATTTGTAAGAAATTGAACCCAGATTACAATTTGAGGGCCTGTGATTTCAGACCCTGGACTACAATATTCTAGCCTGAAGAAACGCATGACACATTCTAGCCTAGAAAAGAGCAAGCCTCATTTTCACAGAAGGCTGTGTACATTATAACACAAATCTAGCAAAAATAGAAGGCACAGAAGCAAGAGAACCTTCACAGAGCAACTGATATTATCTCACTGAATCTCGGCAATAGCCTATGAGTAGGCTTCATGATCTCCACCTCTGGGAGAGATATCTGGACTTCACAAGAGCTCAGGAACAGAGGTCATAGTTAGAAAGGAGGAAAACTATAGAGATCAGTCCTGAATCCCTCACTGATAACAGCGATGAAATGCTATCCTCCATCGAGCACTGTGGGAGAAGGAGAGGAACCACACTGGGGAGGAGCAGAAAGCAGGGGTAAACAGTAGCTCATTCAGTGGCCTGGACTTTAGAGTTAGCCAAAGTCCCAGCTTTTGTCCACAACAGAGCAGCAGGAAGTACTGTTGCCCAGAGACAGAGATCATTACAGTATCCAGAAAAAAAACCTAACAGATGGGTGAGCTGTATAAAAAAGCATATGAGGGAAACCAATATGATCAGGAAACAAGTTTAAAAGTCATTCTAGGGGAATAGTCAGTGTGGCCAGTCAATTGCGGATAAAAGGTCACTGGGATCAGAAGCAGGTGATAAAAATTGTACAAAGAGGGATTGGGGAAATATCTGAATGACTACAAAGGCTTGCTGCTTAAGCATGAGGTTCAATCCAAGTGCAGTTGTGTCTGTAACCCAGCATTATAATGTGGAAGAAACAGAAGGATACATTGGGGCTTTGTCACTGCCAGCCTAGCTCTGGACTCAGTGAAAGACCTTAGTTCAAAGCCATAAGGTAGAGGGTGATAGAGCAGGGCACCCCACACCCTTCTTTGGCTTCTACATACAGCTGTGCACACACATACATAGACCACACACATGTACTGCACACAAATATATAGCAAAGAAATATCCATTAATACCTGATAATTGGATGGTTAAAAAAGAAAGACAAGGATAATTGTATAGGTACATGCTAGCTACAAACAGAAATATATAAAAAGAATAAATTTATGAATGTGAAATCAAGGAATGGTGTAACATCTTGATGTTTAACGCAAAGCTGAGCGGGATAGCTCATAGGAGAGGTCCTGTGTCGTGCTAGCAGAAGCCCACCTCCATGAGAACCACAGCTAGTTAACTCTACCCCTGTGGGAAGCAGGTCTCCATCACACTTCTCACAGACACTCAGTGAGTTCCCCATCCCTGTGGGGGCTGAATGACCCTTTTACATGGGTTCCCTATCATATATCCTGCATATTAGGTATCATGCTATAATTCTACTACTTCATACTACACAGTTACGAAGTAGTAGAAATGAAATAATTTTATGTGTCATCACAACATGAAGAACTGTATTAGAGGGTCACACCGCATTAGGAAGATAGAGAACCACTGAACTAAGTGCTTAAAAATATTTACCAGCCACATGGCTATGTAGGTGTATAAGACTTGGAGGCTGAGACATATGGATTTTGAGTTCAAGACCAGCTGGGCTTTGTACTGAGATCCCATCTTAACCAAAAAAAAAAAAAAAANGATAGGTGTACAGCAGTGGTTCTCCACTGCGTGGGATAGGTGTACAGCAGTGGTTCTCCACTGCGTGGGATAGGTGTACAGCAGTGGTTCTCCACTGCGTGGGATAGTTGTACAGCAGTGGTTCTCCACTGCGTGGGATAGGTGTACAGCAGTGGTTCTCCACTGCGTGGGATAGGTGTACAGCAGTGGTTCTCCACTGCGTGGGATAGGTGTACAGCAGTGGTTCTCCACTGCGTGAGATAGGTGTACAGCAGTGGTTCTCCACTGTGTGGGATAGGTGTACAGCAGTGGTTCTCCACTGAGTGAGATAGGTGTACAGCAGTGGTTCTCCACTGCGTGAGATAGGTGTACAGCAGTGGTTCTCCACTGCGTGAGATAGGTGTACAGCAGTGGTTCTCCACTGCGTGAGATAGGTGTACAGCAGTGGTTCTCCACTGCGTGAGATAGGTGTACAGCAGTGGTTCTCCACTGTGTGGGATAGGTGTACAGCAGTGGTTCTCCACTTCCCGAACGAACGCTGGGACCCTTTAACATAGTTCCTCAGGCTGTGGTGACCCCCAGCCAGAAAATGATTTTCATTTCCACTTCACAACTGTAGTTTTGCTACTGTTGAGAATCATAACGTAAATATCTGTGTTTTCCAAAGGTCTTAGGCAACCCCTGTAAAGGGGTTGAGCCTCACAGGCTGAAAACTGCTGGTTTATAGAGTATCCACTTTTATTTCTAACAGTTGCACATTAAAAATCAGGAATGGATGCTGGCAGTTGAGAGGCTGTAGGGATCACGTGAGCTCATGAGTTTGAGGTTAGCCTAGGCAGCGTAGCAGGACATCTCTCCTCTATCTCAAGAGAGAGACTGGAAAGGGAGCTCACAGAGACTAAAGCTCCAAGCACAGGGCCTAGCTGGGTCTGCAATCAGGTCCTCTGTGTATATATTGTAGTTATAAGCTTGGTATTTTTATAGGCCTCTTGACTCTGAGAACAGGTGCATCTTTGACTCTTGTGCCCACCCTTGGGACTTGTTTCCTCCTGTTGGGTGGTTATGTCCAACTTTGATATGATAATTTTCGCTTCATGATATTATATTATATTTTATTTTGTTCTGTTTGGCTCTTATCTCTTAGTAGCTTGTTCTTTTCTAGTGAGAGACAAAAAGGGAGTGGATTGGGAGGGGATAGGGAGGTGGAGAGGAACCTGGAGGAGAGGAGGGAGGGAAAACTTTAATCAGAATACACTGTATGAAAAAAATAATATATTTTAGTAAAATAAAAAAAAACATTATTATTCAGATGGGAAAAATCCAATACTGAGAGAAGATAGATTGACCAAGAGAATGACAGAAGAAAGCATAATTTCAGAGTCTTGATTGCTGGGAAGAAACTTTGATAGAAACAAGAATATCTTACACACACACACACACACCACAAGAGAAGAGAGGCCAGTGAGGGGAGATTAAGTGTCAGGAAAGTGAGAGACTACCAGCTCTCAATTCTCTTAAATTCTTGTCTCTAACAAAACTATTATAGCAGAAATATCTCTCTTCGGGGCTAATGTTGAAGAAAGACCCTTTGAAAAATATTTCTCCCTTCTTTTTGTCCAAGAAACGCCTAAAGTAGGAAGGACGACTTGTAATCAGAAGTGCGCTGTTACAATAGGTTTGGGAGCTGAACTGAGCTCTGATTTGTGGAAAAGAGAGTAAATACTCTGAAGGGACAACTCAGGAAGGGTTCAGTGGTTCAGGAGAATTGGGAAAAGGCTAGTCCGGCAGCTTGTCTGCTAGCAGTCAATTATAAAAGTTAGATTCGGTCTTCCAACACCCATTTCAAAAGAAAGGCTCTCAGGACCTTGAAAGAGTTACTTCTGAGCTGCAGGAGATACATAAACATCCCAAAGGAACAGAGGAGTGATTAGCAAATATAAGCAGCTTGGGAGTGCTTTGTTGGTGGTGTGTGTGGTATAGGTATGGAAGTGTATTCATGGTTGTGGGCTCCTGGGCAGTGTGCCCTTGGGAGACCAGGCATCAATGTCAGGGCTTCTCATTGAACCCAGCACTCAGTAGCCATGCTAGTCAGCTAGTTACTGTCTCAGACTTCCCCCGTGTGCTGGGGTTACAGGCTGGACCGGCCATGGCCATGCTTCATTATTATATTCTCTCTCTCTCTCTCTCTCTCTGGTTTTTCGAGACAGGGTTTCTCTGTGTACCCCTTGGCTGTCCTGGAATTCATTTTGTAGACCAACCTGGCCTCGAACTCAGAAATCTGCCTGCCTCAGCCTCCCGTGTGCTGGGATTAAAGGCGTGTGCCACCATATTTTATTCTCACACAGACGCCTGGATGCATATTCAGATCTCTGCCCAGCCCATATGTGGCAGAAACTTTGCTGGCAGCTATCTCCCCAGCCCCACATGGGTTCCAGCCTATGTAGATAGTGGTTGAGGACAGCAACAAGATTTCTTGGCAGCTTTGAACAGGTAATAACTAAAAGGGGCTTAGGGCCATCTGGAGGAACCCTTATAAACGATGCCAGAGCTTTAAGGAGAGGGAACAAGATGGGGGTCCACAGTTTTTGTAAGCTAAGATCAACGCCGACTTAAAAGAACTCAGAAGGACTTGGATAGAATTTGTCACTCTCAACCTACCAGGACCACATCTTTCCTCAATCTTTAATGAGAAGAAAACTTAGATTCTGGTCTAGTCTTTAATTACTTTATTCTAGCCAAATTAATCTCTCTCCTCTGACTTCATAGCAACTACTATACTATTTGTCACACAGAAAATTTTCAGATGGTACCTTAGCCATTCTCATAATCTTATGTCATTGTGCACATATGCACACCAACACTTTCCCATGAATCATTACAGCAGTTACAGTGTCTATGCATCACTTGGATAAAAGGAAGCGATTCACTGACACAGGGTACTCAGGTCTCTTCAGTTATGACTTCATATCTTCCCCCACATTCTGCCATTGATGAAAGACAGCTAAGAAGCACTGAGACTTCCTCCACCTTTGTTTTCCTTTTTTTCAACCCTGCAGAACCAGATTCTTAAGCCAATGCTAGGAGTGTTTCAACACACACACAACTTAGAGGCTTGTTATCTGAAAGTCCCTTAAAGGTAAGCAATATCCAGCGTATTCTCAGGGTATTGAGAAATCATACCCCCTATGAAATATGAGTCATAGTTGGTAGGTAGGACAGACTTAATACGAAAGATAATAAGTATTGTTGAAGGTTAGAACCATTCTTTACTGCTAGTGGGAGTTAAATGGGTACTTTGAAAGCACTGTGGCAGACTTTCAGAGTTCACAGATGGACTTATTAAAACAGTCTAGCAAACTCCACTCTTTGATTTCAACGTCACTCAACAGATATGAAAGCATTTACACACAAAAACCGGTACATGAATGCTTACAGTCAAGAGGTGGGAACACTGCTGTGCCTGGCAACTGTTGAATATATTAATGGAAATGCAGTGTGTAATACAATGGAATACACTTCAGTGAAAAAAAGGAATAGAATGTTGACTTGTGCTGTACCTCTCAGACGAACCTTGGAAGCATCGTGCTAAATGAAAGAAATTAGACACAAAGACCACATATTGTATGGACGATTTTATTCCAGATGTCCAGGCTAGGTAAATTCACAGGGACAGAAAGTTAATACTGTTTTCTAGGGAAAATGTTTGTGGAGATGCAGCTAGGGTAGTGATTGCTAAAAGGTAAAGGTTTCTTTTTGAGATGGTAAAAATATCCCATCACTGTGGTAATAGTTGCAACCTAAATGTGAATATTACTAAGAACCGCTACACCATACATGGGCAAAAAAAAAAAAAAGTCCTATCTCTTATTTATTTCAAAGCCTGAAATCTGGGACTAAACATCCAAAAATCTTGTTATTTCAAATCCCCGCCGCCAACTCGGGGGCTCCCCCGGGCAGGTCTCGACGTTCTCGTGTGAGGTATCCTCGCCGCAGCAGCGCTGCAGAGGTTAGTCCGAGCAGTATAGGACGCGGCTCCGGCGGCTTCAGGTCACTGCGCGCCCCTCCTCCGGGCCTGAGTCACGGCGTCGCCCGAGTCCCCACGCGAGGATGCTGCGGTGAGCGCGGTCTGGACGCCGCGGGCCCTGGGGCGCAGCGTGGGGCTCTCGGCCGCCCGCCCGCCTGCCCGGTGCCGCCGCCGCCGCCGCTTGGGACTGCTCGGGACAGTCGGCGGCCTGCGCGCCCTGGGCCTCCATGGCGTTCACCCGGAAGAGGCAGCGCGAGCAGCAGCTGCAGCTCTACTCCAAGGAGAGGTGCGCGGGGCGGGAGGCCGGGCCGGGCGGCAGCCGGGGCTCTCGGGCAGGCCGCGGCCGCCTTCCGGGCCGCAGAGCCGCGCGCGGGTGGGCCCGGCTGGCGGGGGCGCCTCGGGACGCGAAGGCGGGGCGGTCCCCGCGCTCGCTCGCTCGCTCGCCCGCTCGCCCGCCCGCCGTCTCCAGCCGGCGTCTCCCCACCGACCCTCCGCGCCCTGCGGCCGGCCTGCGTGGGAGGCTGTTGGGGAAGCGCGTGCGGCGGGGCGTCCGCGGTCAGCCGCGGCCCGGGGAGGACGTGGGTAGAGCTCCGGCCTCCCTCAGATCCTGTCCCCGCACAGGAAAGCGCACTTCCGCCCCGTGTGTCCCTCCCGGGGCGGCTTTGGGACCCACGCGCCTGCGGATGACCCAGCTGTGGTTCCAACGGGAACGCGGGCTACACTGGTTTTTTTTTTTTTGGAGATGCGGGGTTTGTCTGTGGGAGCTGGGATCGACGGGCACGTTGTCGCCCAGTGGATCCAGCGAAGCAGCTATGCCAGGAAATGCA
This sequence comes from Mus minutoides, assembly GCA_902729485.2. Classification (NCBI taxonomy): domain Eukaryota; kingdom Metazoa; phylum Chordata; class Mammalia; order Rodentia; family Muridae; genus Mus; species Mus minutoides. The sequence goes on along the minus strand of LR749589.1, from coordinate 1,764,175 downwards.
GGTGCAGCTTTTATTCTGGGTGGCTCTGCGGAGGCTTCACCTGTAGCTATTACTCAACCCGCCCTCTTCCCCCAGCCGAGCATCTCTCTTTAAGATGTAGTGGGTTGGCAGGGTGGTCTGTGCTGAAATTACCTTTTCACCTCCGGAATTTAAATGGAATTTCTTTGTCTGGCAGCGGACGACTTGTTCAGACTTTTTGGTGCTCTGTATTACATTAATGAGCATTTCATATTAACATTTGAAATGCTTTAAACGCGTGGCCTGTCATGTTCTAGGACTTAGTCATTTGTAACAATCCTGTGATAAACAGCGAAATGGGATAGGGGGTGTTTTGTCTTAGATTCTGACTTACTGTAATCGTTTTACACTGCTCTGTAATGTTAGGGGAACTCGCTGCCCTAGTTATTTCCAGCAAATGCTGTTTTGTTTACATATTAGGCTCATGATACTCCCAGGTAGGAGTT
>LR749589.1:1377926-1429457 GCA_902729485.2 Mus minutoides | reverse complement strand
TTTTTTTTCAGAACATAATGATTTTTCTAAACCACAATTTCCATTATTCATCCTTTGTTCTCCAAAATATAACGGTTCTAACTACAGAATAACAATTGGATATGATTGGTTAGACTGTAAAACCTATATTCTGTATCAGTTTATGTAGGTCAACCTCTTAAGGAAAGCCTTGATCCCTAAATCCTTATTGGTAGAAAATGTAACAATAACTTGGCACAGATGCTCTTCATTTGCAAGCTCAAATACTCTGATATTCTGGCTTGGGGGTCACAGTTCAACTCCCAAGTCTGTTCTATGTCCCTGATCAATGAATAGCAGCTTGGTGACAATAAGTATTTGTCATCAGCATTGACCTGGTTTTTGGGTTGTGGTGGATGTAAGCAGACCTTATAGCGAAATGAGGAATAGAATTTGCTTTCTAGAAAATGATAATCTAAAGCAATTTGAAAGATGTTACATAATTTAACAATGAAATAAATATTTCAAAAAGAATTTTTAAATGTTTCTTCTATTTGGGAGGCTCAGTAACTGGCTGTCCATCCAGCAGAGGTGAACCTTTTGTAACCAGTTCTTTCAGTAAACCGTATAGGTTCTAGGTTCAAATTCCTGTCTTCAGTCTTTATAGCAAGTGCCTTACTGTTGAGCTATCTCACTGGTCCCACAAAACAAATCTTATGATAAAAATCATAATAACAGTTCCTGAGATGACTTTTGAGCACAGGATAATCACCATTCTCTCTTCAGCCTCTGCTGGCCACCAGCAGTCTTTTACCTTTGTTCATAGAGTAAAGGTCTAACACAGATGGCCTACTGACACTTCATTTCCCAGCATGGTTTCCTTGAGTAAGGTTTTTTTCTGTTCTCTTCTAGTGATCTTGTCAGTCTCATGAGCTTTGTGAAGAAGAAACATTAGTGAATACAGAAAGACCTAATATATACCCCAGACCGAGGCTGGAGACATGGCTGGGAGTTAGGCCACACTGTGTGGACAAAGTTTGCAGCATCAACAATAATGCAACAGTTGAAAGGGATCACAGATGCTTCCAGGGTTGGCAGACATATAGTCCAGGGTCAACATGGCAACCAGAAAGAAAGTGAAGTGTCTGGAGAAGGATGGGGTAAGAGTTAATAGGAGGGAAGACTGAAAAGGTGGGACTAGAAGTTGAATCCTGTATCTCTGACTCAGGGTTGAGAAGCAGACAGACACGGGGCAGATACAGCTTATAAAAGAAGGCCAAAACCAACTGCGGAATGAGAGAATCCAAGAAAAGAAAACATACTTCTGAGGAGCCAAGTCTGTGAACCTACAAAAAAAGTTATAGTGAAGCTACTAAGAGGACAGAGATTCCTTAGATTATAATCTCATGTCCCCAGAAAAGATGGGACAGGTCAGACCATGTCAAGAATGAAAGACTCAAGTAGGGACAGCACAGAGGAAAGAAATATCCTAAGGCAAGGTGGGTTCCTGAAGAACTGATCTCCAAGAGTCAGCATCTTTTATCCTGAGGAACATTGGCAGTATGTTAGAACACTTAAACCCTACCTCTGCCTCTTGGAGGCTAAATCAAGGATGCCTCTAAAAGCCCCAAGAACAGGCCAGTTGTATACCTTTTCTCACACATTAAGTCAAAAGTTCTAAGTTGAATGCCGGCCTCTAACCTCCCTTGACTCGATCACTTAGTATGCTAGTCAAATTAAGGAGCATAGGCTGCTACAAGCTAAAGACATACATTAAGTCTTTGTCAGGGCATTGCTAGCGTTGCTGGAGGTCATCGTAGAGAACCCTTTTAGCTATTGGCAGTCTAATCTGTGGTTGTCTTTTAAAGTGGGACTAAATGGTCACAAGGGGACCAAGAATGCACTACTACTACAAAAAAAAAATTCCCAAGGGACTACAGGAACAGGATCTACATCCTACATCATCAGTGAAGGCCTTTATCTATAGGTCATTTGAGTGCACAGGAGAGGATTATATATCATCAATACTGATTTACCCTAAGATACAAACCCAAAGGGACCATAACAGTTTGTATGTGGTGACATTTTATCTCAGTTGGATCATATCTCAATCTTATCTCAATTGGATAAGATCAAGATTTCCTGGTTTTGCCCTTGGAACTTTATCTTGTGGTCATAAACTGAGGTAGCAAACTGTGCCACTCTTAGTGTCACTGTTCTCTGAGCTGAGATCCATGACTGTCCAAGAAGGTGAGCTGGACATAAGCACTCTGTTTCTTTCCTCCTGTTGCACTGGATCTCTGCCTGAAACTCCTACATCTATGGTTCTCAGCAAGTATGTGCTCCATATTCAAACTTCTGTGCTGAAACAGACATTCCTTTTCACTACAAACTGAGAAAGTGCCTTTGGCACAGCTTCCCTGGAGAGCTATTAACCACAGTGGCAGGCTCGGTCATTTGGCACAAACTGATATAGACTGAAAAGTGCTATGTGTGAAAGAATGCTTTCAAATGACAGAAACAGAAGCAAAGAATACACAACCTGACAGGGGTCTCCTTGATGCTGTTGAAAGAAAAAGAAACCCACAGAAACCTCCTACTCCTCCTGCCATTTCCTTGTTTCTACTGTTCTTTCTCATTCCCTTAAGCCTCCCAAGCAGAGTGTAACACACCACTCCAGGGACCCAGTGCCAAGGGGTCAGACCAGAAATGCTGTGACCTAATTCCAAGTCTGTCTTCATTCTCGACACTTTTGATAATCACGGGGTCACTCTTGAGACTGTTGACATTCAATCCATCCACATTACAGGAGTCTGTGAACAGGTAATAGAGAGGGTGGCTCAACTGTCCCTGTCTGAAGCAGGAGAAGTGACAGTGACGCAGACAGGACTGAGCTCATTTTTCCCTGTCTCATTACTCAATGAGAACAAGTGGCAAATTTTAAATCTGTTTTTAAATTCTGTGGTTAAATTTAACCTAGTGAAATATGCAAATTAACATCATCTACACAAGAAAATGTTTCTAAGCTGGTCATCTGTGTTTTCTTTGTATCATACTTTATGATCTACAACAATTGGATATAATTTTATAAAATTACTTTATTTCCTCAGTACCTTTTGTTTCATTTTGTGGTTTGTGTATAGATGTGCAAGTTGGGGCTTGATGTTCTTCAGCATCCAAGGTAACAACAGATTCTTGTGATGGATATTTCTTATGATTCTAAATGCTGGGAATGCATTAACAACAGAGACAAATTATGTCAGCTTCATGGCAAAAAGAAACAAAGAAAAAACAACAAAAAAATAAAAACCACCCCCCCAAAAAAAGCCCAGAGAAAACCAGTAATGGATCTATGTTTGTACATTCCATTTCATGACCATTCCTCAGGAAACATCATCAGAGTTACAGTGGTGCTTTTGAAAGATCACTCAGTCACTGTGCACACCAACATGCCTTACACTGATAGTGTAGGTAAGTCATACCTTCATGTCAGTGTGACAATGTACAGAGAAGCACACCAGGTCTCTGTTATATTGGTGCTGTACTTGGTAAACAGAATTCATATATCTTTTAGAGCAACATAAAAACTGAAAATTATCCACTCTCAATTCTGAGTGGTGGATGTTCACTATAGTGCTATATACTTGATACCCTATGAATCTTAGTTCAAAACAAAATTGTATATGGATATACAATCACACACACATGCACACAGCTTGCCCTCATGCACATAGAATTGCTTTCTGGTGTCTATTAAATGACAGAAGACTTACCTACATATGAATGCATCTAGGAAGCATGAGGGTTCAGTTGGTTACAAATGGGCAACAGAGAATGTATTTACTTTCCCTATTTACCTAAGAAGCTATAGGAGGGCATTAGCTTAGTAGAAATATGTCGTCTTCCTCTAATAACTTCAACCTGACTAGTGCCTCTCAGTGAGTGATTTGTTGATCAGATGACCACATTGAGGTATTTTCTAAAAAAAAAAAAAAAAAAATGCTCAGTTTCAAAGTTACTCAAGATCAAGTTGTCACATGATGGAATGAATAGAAACTTCCATTCAGCTAGCCAAGCTATGTAAGCAACCTTCCTATTGCTCCTAAGGAGTCCTGAGATTGTTCTTAAATTACGTTGTAATTTAGCATAGATGTATTATCTTAGTAAAGAAAATTTTGTCTTACTTTTTGAGAGACAATATAACTGAAATATTAAATCTATAAGAGATAAAAATAATTTTGTGTTATAAGTAAGCAAACATCAAGACCTTTTAAAATAATTTTATTATCCTCCCAACCAATGTTGTCTCTTAAATTCCTCCATGAGTAATTATATCTTCTACACCACTTCACTGTTCAATGAAGCACTTATGAGTAGCAGCCTACTGAGCATCATTAGTAGATGTGGCTGTCCTGAACGGTAATGTTCTGAGAGTATAAAGCATCTATCTGCTTTGAATATTCGAAGGATAACAGAATGAAAAATGTCCTATTCATATTATTGATGTTTATTAAACTTAAGATGGTGATGGTTTACATACATTTGGCAAGAGTAAACTATTAAATCCAATTATATATGTTTATCTTTAATTTTAAAATATGACTACTAGTAATCTGAGTTTCATTTCTGGCTTCTTTTTCTTTTTTCTCTCTATAGGACAGCACTTCTGTAAATGTTATGATAATTTCATAAAATGGTACATGGATTTCAAGCAATTCTTTTGCTAATTCTGTGTCATTTAACAATAACTCTTTACTTGGTAAGTTTTATTTTATTTCAGGAAGTTCCATAATGTATAAGAAATACATAGATATAACATTATTAACTTTTTAGTTAGTAGTAGAGGTGTAGAAAACTGGATCTCCTGTAAATTCAATATGCATGTCCTGTTGGGTTTATATTAGGATACAGTAAACCTACAGGGTTGTGGATTGACCAAATGAAGTTCTTTTCTACATACAATGTCTAGTGCTGAACTTCTAGCCTTGGAGTGGCAGTTCTGGCTTCTGTTATTCATTGGATAATTAAACAGGTTCAGCTCCATGTAACCCTCATGATGGATCAGCGATTGCTGTATGTGCCTCTTGGATTTTGATTTATACTCAAAGGGGAACCTACTCCAGCTGTCATACTCATAATACACAAAAAGAACAGAGCAATAAGATGCCAACACATTTGTTCTTCATGGAAAAGCTTCCTATAATTTCTACCTGGTGGTTTGCTTTTACACAGCTGCATTGCACTTTTTTTTTTTAAACTGCATCCTGGGTAGTGTCTCGCAGACCATTCATATACAGTCTCAGTTACTTCTCACTGACACCTTCAAGGTGTCCATTTTCATAGACAAGAATCCTGACTGACCATTGATTGCTCCTTTTCAGCCCTTCTTATGATCATGATGAAGCGCATAATTGCGTACTGTCTGCTTATCCTGCATTGTCCATCATGAGGGTTACATGGAGCTGAACCTGTTTAATTATCCAATGAATAAACAGAAGCCAGGTTAGGAGCCAGGCACAGAGTGGACATGTATCTGCCCAGTGACTCAATGACTAGACTGAACAGAGCAAATGGGTTTCATCAAGCATTCCACTTTTGTTTATTGTTTGATCTTGTTGGCACAACTTGCATGAGAAGGCCCCCAGGGGACACAGCCTGACTAAGCTTGGGAAAGAATCTTCATTTTAGTAAAACCTGGGGTGGGAGTGGAGAGAAGAAAAGCCCATATGTTCTGATATTTCCAGCTCTAAGTTTTTACATGTTTGACCATAAATTTCATGTTGCTTCTACGCTAACCATGACGGACATCCTGTATCAAACACTTCCTTCAATTAACTGACTCTATCAGGTGACTAATGCATGGACACCCAGAAAAAGCTCAGCTCAATAAAGAGCATGCTCCAAATGTGCCCATCAAAAGGAAAATAATCCTCCAATAATGAACCTGTGGTACCTATTAGTTGCCCTAATAGTCAATCTATAGTTTATAAATAGCATGTGTGAACCCCTAAAAGGCTTTGAGCAAATGCATCATATTCTGCAGCAGCCTGTCCAGTAATATTTGCAAACTCTTCATTTATTGCTTCTTTGAATGGAAATTGAACTATTTCTCAACATCTTAGAGATGTTGTGACAAATAAAAAAAAATCAGCAAACATTTATAAGGCAGTTGACTCAACTGGAGGGCTCGCTGATGATGGGCAAGGGAGATTTCATAAATACCTTTTCCATCATCCCATCTATCTTGGATTCTGCCTGCCCATTCATTTACCATCAGTTATTTTTAATCATAAAAAAGTTACATCAGCTCAGAGGACTTTCTAAAGATGTCATATAAAATATGACTAAAGAGAATGAATGTAGACACTGAAAAATATATTGTTAGTCAACAAGATATTCAAACTACTCATACCTGCCCAAGCTATTTTCAATTATCTGTGGCTATATAACCATGTGCCACCTGTATTGAATCAAGGATCTGAGAGCAAATTGATTATATTCTCTCACCTTAGGGTCTTGTGTATTGTAGAGCGGTAGTCAGCTCCTTGAGGCAAGGGAGGGAATGCAAAGGAGTTTCCATATGTCTTTTTATGTTGTCGTTGTGGCTTACCTGACTTACTGTTGTTTATAGGTGGAATGCAGCTGAATTAGTGTCTGGTGTGAAACAGGCATTCGATAATTCAAGTGAAGCAGCAGCTAGAACAAAGTCTTTACCAGGCACTGATACATCTCAAACTAATCATTATTTTGTATGCAACCTCAGCATTTACATTGCTTTAAAAAAAAATCCCCCCACCCCCTCCCACCAAACCTAATTCTTCAAATGCCATAGAACTAGTTAACTTCTAGACAGGCCTATGGCTGGTTTAGGGAGGCAAAGGAAAAGGAAGTCTTTGGATGTTGTAAGGAGTCCCAACTTTATTCAGAATGCTTTGAACACGAGAATACAATGACTGGGTTTCTGATGGATGGGTATTGCACTGCATATGGCATGTAGAAAGAGTTAAAGAAGAGGCAGACAAGACTTTATATGCCCCAATACAGGGGAACGCCAGGGCCAAGATGTGGGAGCGGGTGGGTAGGAGAGCAGGGCTGGGAGGAGGGAGGGTATAGGGAACTTTCTTGATAACACTTGAAATGTAAATGAAGAAAATATCTAATAAAAGTTGGAAAAAAAGTAATAAAAATATAAAAAAAAGAAAAAAAAAGAGGCAGACATAGTAAGGCAGCTGGAGATAGTACCTAAGTCTTCTCATGAACATCAGCTATGCAAAGCAAATATGATATGGGGGAGTGGAGTCAAAGGCTTAGCGGTACTGAGCAGCACAGAAAGATAAAAAAAAAAAAAACTAATGCTAGAGAGAAAGACTGGAATATGGGAAGATTCTCCATATTTAAAGCAAACAAATAAACAAACTCTTACTTTGAACCAAGATCACCCTTAAATTTTATTGTGCACTAGAGGAAGCGTAAGCCCACAACTAGAGTGAATCCCAAATGCTCTTTGCAGACTGATGGACTGCACAGACCTGCTGAAAGTGTCAGTGCACCCAAAACCTCATGAACCAAAGCCAAGTGGCAGGACCTTCCCACTGAGCACTTAGGACCATAGAGAAATGGTAAAACAAGGAAGTCTCCTATCCATGGAATGTTTCATGAAGCAGAATGCAAAGAACATGCTACAGTTGGTTCAGAGAACTGTAAAAAGGAATCTTTATACTTTATCTGAAAATGTTAATCTCCTTATGCTCACATCAGTCTTATAATAGAATTGATTAGGATTATAATTGAATTTTCTTCTAAAGTAGTTAGTCATGTATATTTAAAAAAACTTTATGTATTCTCAATTTCTTATTCTGCCTATTGGAAATACTATCCTTATCATGTTGAAATTTCTTATCATTAGCCTCTGTCTATGCTTGTCCTCTGTAGCTGTCTTATTCTTTTTTTACTTTGGAAATATTTTTAATGAAAATTACACCAAGTAATTCTAAATAAACCAAAGGATTAACATTTTCCATACATGTTTAGATATGTTTAGAGAAAGTAGTATGTTTATGCTATCATTACATCTAAACAAGCCAGATAAGCTTCCCTCATTTATTTATTTATTTATTTGTTTGTTTATTTATTTATTATTTATTTATTTATTTTTACTTTTTTTATTAGATATTTTCTTAATTTACATTTCAAATGCTATTCGGAAAGTCCCCTCCCCCCACCCCCTCCCTACTCCCCTGCCCACCCACTCCCACTTCTTGGCCCTGGCGTTCCCCTGTATTGGGGCATATAAAGATTGCAGTACCAAGGGGCCTCTCCTCCCAATGATGGCTGACTAGGCCATCTTCTGTTACATATGATGTTAGAGACATGAGTTCTGGGGGTTCTGTTTAGTTCATATTGTTGTTCTTCTTCTAGGGTTGCAGACCCCTTCAGCTCCTGGTGTTCTATCTCTAGCTTCTCCAATGTGGGCCCCGTGCTCCCTCTTATGGATGACTGTGAGCATCCACTTCTGTGGGAGTCAGCTATATCAGGGTCCCTTCAGTAAACACTTGGTGTCCTATGCAATAGTGTCTGAGTTTAGTGACTGATTATGGGATGGATCCCCTGTGGGTTAGTCTCTGTATGGTCCATCCTTTCATCTTAGCTCTAAACTTTGCCTCTGTAACTCCTTTCATGGGTATTTTGTTTCCTATTCAAAGGAGGAATGAAGTATCCACACGTTGGTCTTCCTTCTTGATTTTCATGTGTTTTGCAGATTGTATCTTGGGTGTTCTAAGTATCTGGGCTAATATCCATTTATCAGTGAGCGCATATCCAATGACTACTTTTGTGATTGGGTTACCTCACTAAGGATTATGTCCTCCAGATTCATCCATTTGCCCAAGAATTTCATAAATTCATTTTTTTAATAGCAGAATAGTATGTGTAAATGTACCATATTTTCTGTATCCATTCCTCTGTTGAGGGACATCTGGGTTCTTTCCAACTTCTGGCTATTATAAATAAGGCTGCTATGAACATAGTGGAGCATGTGTCCTTTTTACCAATTGGAACATCTTCTGGGTATATGCCCAGGAGATGTATTGCTGGATCCTCTGGTAGTACTATGTCCAATTTTCTGAGATAATGCCAGACTGACTTCCAGAGTGGTTGTACAAGCTTGCAATCCCACCAGCAATGGAGGAGTGTTCCTCTTTCTCCACATCCTCGCCAGCATCTGCTGTCACCTAAATTTTTGATCTTAGCCATTCTGACTGGTGTGAGGTGGAATCTCAGTGTTGTTTTAATTTGCATTTCCCTGATGATTAAGGATGTTGAACATTTTTTCAGATGTTTCTCAGCCATTTGGATTTCCTCAATTGAGAATTCTTTGTTTAGCTCTGTACCCCATTTTTAATGGGGTTATTCATTTTTCTGAAGTCTAGCTTCTTTAGCTCTTTGTAGATGTTGGATATTAGTCCCCTATCAGATTTAGGATTGGTAAAAATTCTTTCCCAATCTGTTGGTGGCCTTTTTGTCTTGCTGACTGTGTCTTTTGCTGTACAGAAGCTTTGCAATTTCATAAGGTCCCATTTGTCAATTCTTGATCTGAATGCACAGGCCATTGCTGTTCTGTTTAGGAATCTTTCTCCTGTGCCCATATCTTCGAGGGTTTTCCCCACTTTCTCCTCTATAAATTTCAGTGTATCTGGTTTTATGTGGAGGTCTTTGATCCACTTAGACTTAAGCTTTGTACAAGGAGATAAGAATGGGTCAATTCGCATTCTTCTACATAATAACCGCCAGTTGTGCCAGCACCATTTGTTGAAAATGCTGTCCTTTTTCCACTGGATAGTTTTAGCACCCTTGTCAAAGATCAAGTGACCATAGGTGTGGATTCATTTCTGGGTCTTCAATTCTATTCCATAGATCTATCTGTCAGTTGCTGTACCAGTAACATGCAGTTTTTATCACAATTGCTCTGTAGTACAGCTTAATGTCAGGCATGGTGATTCCCCCAGAGGTTCTTTTATTGTTGAGAATGGTTTTTGCTATCCTAGGTTTTTTATTATTCCAGATGAATTTGCAAACTGCCATTTCTATCTCAGTGACGAATTGAGTTGAGATTTTGATGGGGATTGCGTTCAATCTGTAGATTGCTTTCGGCAGGATAGCCATTTTGATTATATTAATCCTGCCAATCTATGAGCATGGGAGATCTTTCCATCTTCTGAGATCTTCTTCAATTTCTTTCTTCAGAGACTTGAAGTTCTTGTTATACAGATCTTTCACTTCCTTAGTTAGAATCACACCAAAGAATTTTATAGTATTTGTGACTATTATGAAGGGTGTTGTTTTCCTAATTTCTTTCCCAGCCCTCTTATCCTTTGTGTAGAGAAATGCCATTGATTTGTTTGAGTTAATTTTATATCCAGCTACTGCACTGAAGCTGTTTATCAGGTTTAGGAGTTCTCTGGTGGAATTTTTGGGGTCCCTAATATATACTATCATATCATCTGCAAACAGTGATATTTTAACTTCTTCCTTTCCAATTTGTATCCCCTTGATCTCCTTTTGTTGTCGAATTGCTCTGGCTAGGACTTCAAGTACTATATTGAATAAGTAGGGTGACAGTGGGCAGCCTTGTCTAGTCCCTGATTTTAATGGGATTGCTTCCAGCTTCTCTCCATTCAGTTTGATGTTGGCTACTGGTTTGCTATAGATTGCTTTTATTATGCTCAGGTATGGGCCTTGAATTCCTGTTCATTCCAAGTCTTTTATCATGAAAGGGTGTTGGATTTTGTCAAATGCTTTCTCAGCATCTAACGAGATGATCATGTGGTTTTTGTCCTTGAGTTTGTTTATATAGTGGATTACATTGATGGATTTCCATATATTAAACCATCCCTGCGTTCCTGGGATGAAGCCTACTTGGTCATGATGGATGATTGTTTTGATGTGTTCTTGGATGCAGTTTGTGAGGATTTTATTGAGTATTTTTGCATCGATATTCATGAGGGAAATTGGTCTGAACTTCTCTTTCTTTGTGGGAAGTTTGTGTGGTTTAGGTAATTGTGGCTTCATAGAATGAATTGGGTAGAGTACCTTCTGTCTCTATTTCATGAATAGTTTGAGGAGAGGTGGAATTAGGTCTTCTTTGAAGGTCTGATAGAACTCTGCACTAAAACCATCTGGCCCTGGGCTTTTTTTGGTTGGGAGACTATTGATGACTGCTTCTATTTCTTTAGGGGAAATGGGCCTGTTTAGATCGTTAATCTGATCCTGGCTTAACTTTGGTACCTGGTATCTGTCTAGGAAATTGTCCATTTCCTCCAGGTTTTCTAGCTTTGTTGAGTATAGCCTTTTGTAGTAGGATCTGATGATGTTTTGGATTTNGATGTTTTGGATTTCCTCAGGTTCTGTTGTTATGTCTCCTTTTTCATTTCTGATTTTGTTAATTAAGATACTGTCCCTGTGCCCTCTAGTGAGTCTGGCTAAGGGTTTATCTATCTTGTTGATTTTCTCAAAGAACCAGCTCCTGGTTTGGTTAATTCTTTGAATAGTTCTTTTTGTTTCTACTTGATTGATTTCGGCCTTGAGTTTGATTATTTCCTGCCTTCTACTCCTCTTGGGCGAATTTGTTTCCTTTGGTTCTAGAGCTTCTAGGTGTGCTGTCAAGTTACTAGTGTATGCTCTCTCTAGTTTCTTTTTGGAGACATTCAGGGCAATGACTTTTCCTCTTAGGACTGCCTTCATTGTGTCCCATAAGTTTGGGTATGTTGTGGCTTCATTTTCATTAAACTCTAGAAAGTCTTTAATTTCTTTCTTTATTTCATCCTTGACTAGGGAATCATTGAGTAGAGAGTTGTTCAGTTTCCATGAGAATGTTCGCTTTCTATTATTTATGTTGTTATTGAAGATCAGCCTTAGTCCATGGTGGCCACATAGGATGCATGGGATAATCTCAATATTTTTGTATCTGTGGAGGCCTGTTTTGTGACCAATTATATGGTCAATTTTGGAAGAGGTACCATGTGGTTCTGAGAAGAAAGTATATCCTTTTGTTTTAGGATAAAATGTTCTGTAGATATCTGTTAAATCCATTTGTTTCATGACTTCTGTTAGTGTCCATGTGTCTCTGTTTAGTTTCTGTTTCCAGTATCTGTCCATTGGTGAGAGTGGGGAGTTGAAGTCTCCCACTATTATTGTGTGGGGTTTAATGTGTGCTTTGAGCTTTACTACAGTTTCTTTAATGAATGTGGCTGCCCTTGTATTTGGAGCATAGGTATTCAGTATTGAAAGTTCATCTTGGTTGATTTTACCTTTGATGAGTATGAAGTGCCCCTCCTTGTCTTTTTTTTATAACTTTGGGTTGAAAGTCAATTTTATCCGATATTAGAATGGCTACTCCAGCTTTTTTCTTCAGACCATTTGCTTGGAAGACTGTTTTCCAGCCTTTCACCCTAAGGTAGTATCTGTCTTTTTCCCTAAGGTGTGTTTCCTGTAAGCAGCAAAATGTTGGGTCCTGTTTGTGTAGCCAGTCTATTAGTCTATGTCTTTTTATTGGGGAATTGAGTCCATTGATGTTAAGACAGATTAAAGAAAAGTAGTTGTTGCTTCCTGTTATTTTTGTTGTTAAGGTTGGGATTTTGTTCTTGTGGCTGTCTTCTTTTAGGATTGTTGAAGGATTACTTTTTCGTTTTTTCTAGGGTGTAGTTTCCGTCCTTGTTTTGGTGGTTTCCCTTTATTATCCTTTGAAGGGCTGGATTTGTGGAAAGATATTGTGTGAATTTGGTTTTATCATGGAATACTTTGATTTCTCCATCTATGTTAATTGAGAGTTTTGCTGGATATAGTAACCTGGGTTGGCATTTGTGTTCTTTTAGTGTCTGAATAACATCTGTCCAGGACCTTCTGGCTTTCATAGTCTCAGGTGAGAAGTCTGGTGTAATTCTGATAGGCCTGCCTTTATATGTTACTTAACCTTTTTCCCTTACTGCTTTTAATATTCTATCTTTATTTAGTGCATTTGTTGTTTTGATAATTATGTGTCCAGAGGAATTTTTTTCTCGTCCAGTCTATTTGGAGTTCTGTAGGCTTCTTGTATGTTCATGGGCATCTCTTTCTTTAGGTTTGGGAAGTTTTCTTCTATTATTTTGTTGAAAATATTTGCTGGCCCTTTAAGTTGAAAATCTTCTTTTTCATCTACTCCTATTATCTGTAGGTTTGGTCTTCTCATTTTGTCCTGGATTTCCTGGGAGTTTTGAGTTAGGATCTTTATGCATTTTGCATTTTCTTTGAATGTTGTGCCCATGTTCTCTATGGAATCTTCTGCACCTGAGATTCTCTCTTCCATCTCTTGTATTCTGTTGCTGATGCTAACATCTATGGTTCCTGATTTCTTTCCTAGTGTTTCTATCTCCAAAATTGTCTCACTTTGGGTTTTCTTTATTATTTCTATTTCCCTTTTTAGGTCCTGGATGGTTTTGCTCAATTCCATTACCTGTTTGGTTGTGTTTTCCTGTAGTTCTTTAAAGGATTTTAGTGTTTCCTCTTTAATGACTTTTACCTCTTTAGCATCATTCTCCTGTATTTCTTTAAGTGAGTCATTCATGTCCTTCTTCATGTCCTTCTTCATGTCTTCTACCAGCACCATGTTATATATGATTTTAATTCCGAGTCTTGTTTTTCGGGTGTGTTGGGGTATCCAGGACTGGCTGAAGTGGGAGTGCTGAGTTCTGAAGAAGGTGAGTGGTCTTGGTTTCTGTTATTAAGATTCTTACGACTGCCTTTCGCCATCTGGTTATCTCTGGAGTTGGTTGTTATAGTTGTCTCTGATTGGATCTTGTTCCTCCTGTGATTCTGTTGGTCTCTGTTGGCAGACCTGGGAGCCCAGCTCTCTCCTGAATCTCAGTGGTCAGAGTAGTCGCAGCATGCGAGCTCTCCTTTTGCAGGGAAGGTGCACGGAATTTTGGTGTTCAGACCTGCCTCTTAGGTAAAGTTGAAGACCCTATAAAGGGCCTGCCCTAAAAGATGTGTTGCCTCTGCGGTCTGCACACTCACCTGCACAGACTGGTCTCTGTGGGACCCTTTGTAGTCCCTGAGCTGACCTGAACAGACTGGCTTCTGAGCAACCTGGGTGCAATATGGCTCTCTCACCAGTTCTGGCAGGGAAGGGCCTCCCCCAGGTGGAGGGAGAACTCTCCTTAGGTGGGGAGGGAACCTGGATGTCTAGAGCCCCAGGCTGTTTCTGTTGCAAAGGTGCACTGTTCAGCTGTTCGCTCACTCACCCTTTGCAGTCCGGGAACTGACCTGCGCGGGTTGTCTTATTTTTATTACTGTAGTCTTAGAGGTTTCATTAGCCTCTTCTCTTGGATGTGATCACATATCTCAGAAAAAGAAACTTAAACAGGGAAAGAGGGTGTAGTTTGGCTGCTACAATTCATCATGGCATTCAGAGCTCTCTTTTTAGGAATGTGTAAGTCATGCTTTGATTTCTCTTGTGACACACACCATGAGCACAGCATCTTGGGGAGAAAGAGATTTTTTTTTTTTTTTTATAATACCCAGTTCTCAGTCTATCACTGAGGAAAGTCATGGCAGGAACTCAAGGCAGGAGCCTGGAAAACAGAGCTGAAGCAGACACTATAAACAAGTGCTGTTTATTTCCACGGGCTTCATGGCTTGTGCAGGTTGCTTTGTTTTATATACAACCCAGGACCACTTTTTCAGGAATGGTACCACTCATAGTGGACTGGGCTGGGCCCTGCCATATCAATCACTTATCAAGTAGATGCTCCCACAGACTTGCCTACGGGATAATCTGATGGTGGTAACTTCTCTGTTGATGTTTCCCCCCTTCCCAGATATTATGTCAAGCTGACAAAAGCTAGCCAACACAGTATACAATGAACAACCTTTATCAACCTTTTTATATCAGTGAGTTTTTATTATGACCCCCATTGGAACATGTGTTTCAACATTTGTATCTCTCTGCTAGAACTGTTTGGGGGGTTATAAAATTTTTGGGACCTAGAGTCTGATTTAAAGATGTATGTCATTAGAAGCTATCACATAATTTGTCTAGCTCTTTGCTTCCTTGTTGTTCAAGTTGCAAACTGTTCAAACTCAGTCTTCCACCATCATTGATTGAACCATTCATAATGCCATGCCTACATACAGGGTAACTCTATTGTGTTACATCCTAGCAAATTTAAAATTCATATTGCTTACTATGCCATTGACAAAAACATCCTAAGACTGACTCGGGGTTTATGTAGATATTTTCTCTAGATTGAAATATCACCTCCAGCACCCACTCTAGCCTCCACCAACATGCCATGCAGGGAGGCTCATATAACTCAGGACCCTGGCATAACCTAGGTGGCTCAGAAAGCTTGACAAGACTTGGAAAGTTTAGAAAGATACAAGACTTAGGAGTCATCTCTTTAAAGTTTAAGGGAAGTAAACAGAAGTAACTACTGGGAGGCAGAAGATTCTTGGGTGTAGATTCCTGTGAGTTATGCAGGAAATTTCAAGGATGCAGTTTTTAATAGTCATCATCCATGCTGGGATGGACTTGTTGATACTACTGACAAACTCATCTGCATTCCTATAAGTAATCCCTAGCCTATGCTCTCATGAACTCACTAGCTGTATAACTCTCTCTTCTTTTTTTTACCACACTAAATGTGGATGAAATTGTTACTCTGGGATGCCATCAGTGCTCTATCTATGGTACACACACATTTGTCCAAATCTCTTGTCTTAGTAACTTTGCTATTATTATGATAAGACACAATAAGCAAGGTAACTTACAAAAGAAATTGTTTAATTTGGGGCTCAT
Source organism: Mus minutoides (assembly GCA_902729485.2). Classification (NCBI taxonomy): domain Eukaryota; kingdom Metazoa; phylum Chordata; class Mammalia; order Rodentia; family Muridae; genus Mus; species Mus minutoides. The sequence goes on along the minus strand of LR749589.1, from coordinate 1,413,670 downwards.
GGTTTCAGAGGGTTAGAATCTGAGACCATCATAGCAGAGAACATGGCAGCAGGCAGGTAGGCATGCCACTGGAGTAGTAGCTGAGAGTTCATATCTTGAGAAAAAAATCAGGAAGCAGAGAGAGCTAACTGGGAATGGTGTGGGCTTTTGAAACATCAAAGTTTGCCCTCAGGGATGCACCCCCTACAACAAAACTACACCTCCTAATCCTACCCAAACATGTCCACCGTGGAGACCAAGTATTCAAATATATGGGAACCTATGGGAGGCCATTTTCATTCAAATCACCACATCTCCCTCAGAAAATTGTTCATCATAGTTGGAATTCAATCTAAGTAACCAAATTTCATATAAAAGAACATGTGGATGGTTAATGATATGTAGCTGACAATTCTACTGAGGGAAAAATATTCTTGGAGTAGAATCTTAAGGTGGCTGCCTTTTTCTACATGGTACTGGGCAGAATTTATCTTTGATGAATGGAGTCTATCATGTAAAAGCAGGAATGTCTCCTTAAATATAAAAAGAGGGAGATAATATATTGTAATATCTGAACCTAGTATGGATGGGACAGATCTGTAAATAGACTGTGGTAGCAGTTCAGTTGCCTTTGCTGAGGTGGATAAGAATGGGGTTCACCTGTCTCTCCAGAAATAAGTTATCCATGTAAAGGAGAAATTACAATGCTAAAAAGGCACATAGATGCTCTCCTCTGCATGAACTTCTGATTTGTCAGAGACAGTGGGGAAAAGGGAAAATGAAAGTATTGGATTACTATTTCTTACAGTGGGCAAGGCACAAGGTAATGGGATACAAATTAGCTTTGTGTAAAAGAGTTCTTCCAGGGACCCCAAAATCTGAAACACTTGATATGAACAGGGCAGTGTAGAAGGAGAGACAGAGACTTAGATATGCTCAGAGAACAACCTCTAAAAGGGAGGACGTGAAAGTATGTAATTTGATTTGCATTTCCCTAATGACTAAGGATGTTGAGCTTTTATTCAAGTGCTTCTCAGCCCTTCGGTATTCCTCAATTGAGAATTCTTTGTTTAGCTCTGTACCCCATTTTTAATGGGGTTATTTGAATTTCTGGAGTTCAGCTTCTTGAGCTCTTTGTATATATTGGATATTAGCCCCCTATCAGATTTAGGATTAGTAAAAATTCTTTGCCGATCCGTTGGTGGCCTTTTTGTCTTATTGACAGTATCTTTTGCCCTACAGAACTTTGCAATTTTATAAGGTTCCATTTGTCGATTTGTAATCTTACAGCACAGGCCATTGTTGTTGTGTTTAGGAATTTTACCCCTGTGCCCATATCTTCGAGGGTTTTCCCCACTTTCTCCTCTATAAATATCAGTGTCTCTGGTTTTTTGTTTGGTTTGGTTTGGTTTGGTTTGGTTTGGTTTGGTTTGGTTTGGTTTTTTTGAGACAGGGTTTCTCTGTATAGCCCTGGATGTCCTGGAACTCACTTTGTAGAACAGGCTGGCCTCGAACTCAGAAATCCGCCTGCCTCTGCCTGGGATTAAAGGTGTGTGCCACCACCACCCGGCTTAGTGTCTCTGGTTTTATGTGGAGTTCTTTGATCCACTTAGACTTGAGCTTTGTACAAGGAGATAAGAATGGATCAATTCACATTCTTCTACATGTTGACCGCCAGTTAGTGCAGCACTATTTGTTGAAAATGCTGTCTTTTTTCCACTGCATGGTTTTAGCTCCCTTGTCAAAGATAAGGTGACCAAAGGTGTGTGGGTTCATTTCTGACTCTTCAATTCTATTCCATTGGCCTACCTGTCTGTCGTTGTACCAGTACCATGCAGTTTTTATCACAATTGCTCTGTAGTACACCTTGAGGTCAGGCATAGTGATTCCACCAGAGGTTCTTTTATTGTTGAAGATAATTTTTACTATCCTAGGTTTTTTGTTATTCCAGATGAATTTGCAAATTGCCCTTTCTATCTCAGTGAAGAATTGAGTTGGAATTTTGATGGGGATTGCGTTGAATCTGTAGATTGCTTTCGGCAAGATAGCCATTTTGACTATATTAGTCCTGCCAATCCATGAGCATGGGAGATCTTTCCATCTTCTGAGATCTTCTTCAATTTCTTTCTTCAGAGACTTGAAGTTCTTGTCATACAGATCTTTCACTTCCTTAGTTAAAGTCACACCAAGGTATTTTATATTATTTGTGACTATTGTGAAGGGTGTTGTTTCCCTATTTTCTTTCTCGTCCTGTTTATCTTTTGTGTAGAGAAAGGCCACTGATTTGTTTGAGTTAATTTTATGTCCAGCTACTGTGCTAAAGCTGTTTATCAGGTTTAGGAGTTCTCTGGTGGAATCTTTAGGGTCACTTATATATACTATCATATCATCTGCAAATAATTCCACCTCACACCAGTTAGAATGGCTAGGATCAAAAATTCAGGTGACAGCACATGCTGGCAAGGATGAGGAGAAAGGGGAAAACTCCTCCATTGCTGGTGGGATTGCAAGCTTGGACAACCAATCTGGAAATCAGTCTGGCGGTTCCTCAGAAAACTGGACATAGTACTACCGGAAGATACAGCAATACCTCTCCTGGGCATATACCCAGAAGATATTCCAACTGGTAATAAGGACACATGCTTCACTATGTTTATAGCAGCCTTGTTTATAATAGCCAGAAGCTGGAAAGAACCTAGATGTCCCTCAACAGAGGAATGAATACAGAAAATGTGGTACATTTACACAATGGAGGACTACTCAGCTATTAAAAACAATGAATTTATGAAATTCTTGGGCAAATGGATGTATCTGGAGGATATCATCCTGAGTGAGTGTCTTAGTCAGGGTTTCTATTCCTGCACAAACATCATGACCAAGAAGCAAGTTGGGGAGGAAAGGGTTTATTCAGCTTACACTTCCATACTGCTGTTCATCACCAAAGGAAGTCAGGACTGGAACTCAAGCAGGAGCTGATGCAGAAGCCAACCTCCCTACAAGAAATGACCGAACGAAGGGGACCGAACGAGTCGGTGCTCTCTTATAGAACCCAAGACTACCAGCCCAGAGATGGTCCCACCCACAAGGGGCCCTTCCCCCTTGATCACTAATTGAGAAAATGCCTCACAGCTAGATCTCATGGAGGCATTTCCCCAACTGAAGCTCCTTTCTCTGTGATAACCTCAGGTCTGTCAAGTTGACACAAACCTGGCCAGTACAATTGACCCCTTGTCAACTTGACACACAAATACATCACTAGTAAGCCTCAATCCTTAGTTCTTATTCAACCCCAAGATCTTAAATAACTTTAAAAGTCCCACAGTCTTTATATATTAAAAAGTTCAATCCTTTTAAAATATCTTTTAAAATGCAAAGTACTTTAAAATTCAAAATCTCTTAACTGTGGGCTTCATTTAAAAACTTCCTTCAAGAGGGAAAAATATCAGGGCACAGTCACAATCAAAAGCAAAAACCAATCTCCAACCTTCCAATGTCTGGGATTCATCTCACGATCTTCTGGGCTCCTCCAAGGGCTTGGGTCACTTCTCCAGCCATGCCCTTTGTAGCACACACGTTGTCCTCTAGGCTCCAGATGCCTGTACTCCATTGCTGCTGCTATTCTTGGTGGTCATCTCATGGTACTGGCATCTCCAAAATGCTTCTGTAACTAGGCTTCAACACTAGCCTCTCATAGGCTCTCTTTGTGGTGCTGAGCCTCAACTCCTTTACATGACCCCTTCAGTCCTGGGCCATCAATTGCAACCGAGGCTGCACCATCACCAATGGCCTTCCATGGTCTCTCACAGTGCTTCCGTGGCCTCAAGCTGCTCTGCATGACTCCTTCATGCCTCTAAAACCAGTACCACTTGGATAACTCTTACACATTACCAAGTCCAGTCACAGCACAAGGTAGTTGGTACCGATAGAGACCTTGTGTCGGAGGAACACGAAAGTCTTTTGTAAAGGGTCTTCTACAGTGGAGTTACTACGACCAGACTTCTTAATCACCGCTAATTTCTTAGCTCCAGCTAACCAGCATCAATAGTCCCAGTAATGCCAAGTTTTTGCTTTAGTAGTTCTGGTATCTTGTTAATCACAGCTGATTCTTCAGGCCCAGCTAACCAGAACCACAGAATCTTCACAAAGTAACAATGGCCCTGAAAAGAGTCTTTAATTTTCCCTCTGAAATTTCACAAGCCAGGCCTCCATATTCTGCACTGTTCTCAACATTATCTTCCAAGCTCCTACACAACATCCCACAGAGCTCTTAACACAGAATGGATCTTGTGGCCCAAAGTTCCAAAGTCCTTCCACAGTCCTCCCCAAAACATGATCAGGTTGTCACAGGAATACCCCACTCTGCTGGTACCAATTTGTCTTAGTCAGGGTATCTATTCCTGGACAACATCATGACTAAGAAGCAGTTGGGGAGGAAAGGGTTTATTCAGCTTACACTTCCATACTGCTGTTCATCACCAAAGGAAGTCAGGACTGGAACTCAAGCAGGAGCTGATGCAGAAGCCATGGAGGGATGTTCTTTACTGGCTTGCTTCCCCTGGCTCGCTCAGCCTGCTCTCTTATAGAACCCAAGACTACCAGCCCAGAGATGGTCCCACCCACAAGGGGTCCTTGATCACTAATTGAGAAAATGCCTCACAGCTAGATCTCATGGAGGCATTTCCCCAACTGAAGCTCCTTTCTCTGTGATAACCTCAGCTGTGTCAAGTTGACACAAACCTAGCCAGTACAGTGAGGTAACCCAATCCCAAAAGAAGTCACTTGATATGCACTCACTGATAAGTTGATATTAGCCCAGAAACCTAGAATACCCAAGATACAACTTCCAAAACACAAGAAAATCAAGAAGGAAGACCAATGCGTGGATACTTCATTCCTCCCTAGAAAAGGGAATAAAATATCCATGGAAGGAGTTGCAGAGACAAAGTTTGGAGCTAAGAGGAAAGGATGAACCATCCAGAGACTGCCCCACCCGGGGATCCATCTCATAATCAGCCACCAAACGCAGACATTACTGCATACGCCAGCAAGATTTTGCTGAAAGGACCCTGATATAGCTGCCTCCTGTGAGGCTTTGTCAGTGCCTGGCAAATACAAAAGTGGATGCTCACCGTCATGTATAGGGTGGAACACAAGGTCCCCAATGTAGGAGCTAGAGAGAGTACCCAAGAGCCAAAGGGGTCTGTAACCCTATAGATGGAACAACAATATGAACTAACCAGAACCCCCAGAGCTCATGTCTCTAGCTGCATATGTAGCAGAAGATGGCCTAATCGGCCATTATTGGGAAGAAAGGCCCCCCCCTTGGTCTAGCAAACTTTATATGCCCCAGAACAGGGGATGCCAGGGCCAAGAAGTGGGAGTGGAGGAGGGTATAGGGGACTTATAGGATAGCATTTGAAATGTAAATGAAGAAAATATCTAATAAAAAAAGTGTTCCACCACACACACACACAAATGAGAGTATGTAATTTAGCATGTCAATGGAGGCCTTAAAAGTACCCAGTATAGTGCTGGCTTTGGCAGCACATATACTAAAAAAGTAGCCAGTATAAGAAACTGTTATAATCTGAAAATACTATGTTTTTGAATTTGAATTGCAAAATACTTTTAAGTAAGAGATCCAAGTATCTCTAGCAGCCTGGCTTAGGAAGCTACAGAGAACCAGGACAAACACTATCAGTCTGAGTCATGCTTGTCCCATGCCTCCAGATAGTGACTAAGCTGAGGCAACACAATGGAAGTCATTCTCTAACAGGTGGTCTTATATATGCCACATGGCTATATTAGTTTAGGATCTTATGAAAATCTAGAATTAGGAAATAATGGATGCATAGGCATCACTGAGGAATAGTCCATGATAGAGGTAGTGTACGGTACCCAGTTTACCATGTCAGATAGGACTGCTCACAGAAGTCATCACAGGATCTAAGCCTGCAAGCTAGGCAGAAATTTCAGGTGAAAATTCAGCCTTCATGTGTCACCTTTCATGCTTGGATAAAGTTTTCAGTGATTCAGCTGCCTTAGTTAGGCAAACATTTATAACACCTTACACAGGTTTCTGGAACTCATCCCTATAGGCTTAGATTTTTTTCTAATCCTGCTTTATTTAGGGTTCTAGAACACTTCAATCTTCCTTCTAGCCCACCTACCAAAGGCAGGGGAGGAAGATGGTTAATAGAACAATGGTTTTTGGACCTGTTTAGAAGTAGTTCTTTGGGAGTGATTCCAATCTTTTCTGTCAGGATAACAGAACTCCAGTCCAATAGCACACACCAAGCATGAATCAGTAGCCATGGCACAATCCAGCAGAAACTGCAAGGCTCTACTGAGTCTGCACAAGTTAGCAGAAGTGGCCAAATCAGCCAGAATACCATGAGAAGTTCTTAGGTGCATTTCTCTCAACAAAGTAAAGACCAGCAAAGACCAATGAGAAAGCAGGACCAGGAAAGCATTGCAAGGCCAGTGAGGATCAGTGTTGCTCAGTCAGAGAAGACCAGTGAAGCATTGCAAGGCCAGTGAAGACCAGCAAAAACCAACGAAGACCACCTAAGTGTTGCACCACAGTGCTGCAATGCAAAAGTGACCTCTAATTGTTTATGGGGTTCCATTTATACTCTTTCCACACATCATACACCCTCTCAAGTGTCTGCTTCAGCAAAACATCCTCTCACAAGACAGCTTCATGAAAACATCATGTGACACAACTAAGTTTCCAAAGATACCAGAAATTTCCACTGCAAACCCCGATAAATCCACTGCAAATCCCGATAAATCCACTGCAAATCCCGATAAATCCACTGCAAATCCCGATAAATCCACTGCAAATCCCGATAAATCCACTGCAAATCCCGATAAATCCACTGCAAATCCCGATAAATCCACTGCAAATCCCGATAAATCCACTGCAAACCCCGATAAATCCACTGCAAACCCCGATAAATCCATTAGTTCCCCAAGCTAGAACTGAGCAGGGTCGTTTCTCTGGGCTGTTATCAGTTCCTTTTCTGGAGATAGACATTTGTTCTTGTCTCCCCAAGAGACTGCCATGCAAATGAAAAACCAAATGTGCCTCATTTACTAGTACAAGACTGCCCTTCTTATTTCAGATTCATTTCTTACACTCTTACCCAAGCCTTGGGTACTACAAGAAAAGAAATGATATAGGTCTCCCTAGTTCCAAGGACAATCAGTAGCCATACGTACTCTTCTCAGGATTCTGAATGACTATGGAGGAATGAACAAAAAATGTATGGCTTTTAAGACATAGGATCTCTGGCCATTCTTTTGTCGGCCATCATTGGGAGGAGAAGCCCCTTGGTATTGCAATCTTTATATGCCCCAATACAGGGGAATGCCAGGGCCAAGAAGTGGGAGTGGGTGGGTAGGGGAGCAGGGCGGAGGAGGGGAGAGGGAACTTTCGGGGTAGCATTTGAAATGTAAATTAAGAAAATATCTAATAAAAAATTGAAAAAAAAAGATGATTGTAAAAATAAATAAATAAGCATGTGATAGACATGGTAATGAAATTTTAAAAAAAGAAATGTAAATGTAAGACCCTTTGACTGATAATTGGACTAACTGGAATCTCAGACAAAACAAGGCAACCTTCACATAGAGATGTCCCTTGGAATTCTGCCTCCCTCACATGGCTACACATTTTCTATTTTAAAAAATTTATTACTTTTTTAAATTTTGAGGTAATTACAGATTTATATGTAATTATAAGATATAATGCAGGAATCATGTATAGCCTTTAATTAGTTATGTTGAGTGTGATGTCTTATACAACTCTAGCATAATAACCATACCATAAATCCCCCTTTGAAAGCAGCTATTAGCTTGAACATGAGCTCTTGGCAAATCTAAATGCCTGAACCTTGGAGACTTTGCAAATCTTTGACTTCATAGTCCATCTTAGAGTAGATCAATTGTCGAGCTCCCCCTGCCGACCAGCGGGAATAAGACACAAGACAACCAGGCTTCTTCTCCAGGCGGTTTGGAGCAGCTACTTAAACCCTGTCCTGGCCAATCACCGAGCTGCCCCATGGCTCTTGCGCATACACCAGGTGGTCTCGGGCACAAGATCAAACAACAGCTGACACTGCCTAATGCCAATTAAGAGTTGTTTATGATTGGTGACTGATTGTGGGATGGATCCCTGGCAGCCGCAGTCGTTGGGTCCATCCTTTGGATTCAGCTTCACAAATGCTCTCTCTAACTCTTTCAATGTGTGCTTTGTTCTTAATTCTAGGAAGGGGTAACGTGTCCACATTTGATCTTCCTTCTTCTTGAGTATCATGTGATTAGTAAATTGTATCTTGGGTAGTCTAGGTTTCTGGGCTAATATCCACATATCAGTGAGTACATGTTATGTGAGTTCTTTTGTGATTGGGTTACTTCACTCAGGATGATGGCCTCCAGATCCATCCATTTGCCTAGGAATTTCATATATTTATTGTTTTTAATAGCTGAGTAGTACTCCATTGTGTAAATATACCAAATNGGGCTCGTGTCTCAAGCTGCATATATAGAAGAGGATGGCCTAGTTGGCCATCAGTGGGAAGAGAGGCCCCTTGGTTATGCAGACTTTATATGCCCCAATACAGGGGAATGCCGGGCCAAGGGGTGGGAGCGGATGGGTAGGGGAGCAGGGCCGGGAGGGGGGAGGGTATAGGGAACTTTCTGGATAACACTTGAAATGTAAATGAAGAAAATATCTAATAAAAGTTGAAAAAAAAAAAAGAGTTGTTTATGCCAGTACAGCTGTGGCAATCGGTGCTGCCTTTAAGGAGCGGTTGAATGGCTCCCTACAGCTCCCCCTTTTTTATTTCATATGAACGAGTGGCAACCAGCTCTCCAAATCATTATGCTTTAGGTCAGATCATTTCTAGGCCAGGCCATCAAACCTGTCACTGAGTACTCACACAGCATAAGCCTACTAAGGCCCAGGGTAAGCTGGCATCCCCTGTCAGCGTGGCCTCTGTTTTAGGCAACAGCCTGCCTGAGCCTTAACCGTTGGGACCTTAGCAATCATAGCTGATGGGAGAAAGCACACTCACAAGGCAAACATCACTGCTTAATTGCAGCAAGCCAAACTTGGGGGGACTGGCCAACCTCCATGGCAACAGTGGCATCAGCTAGCACAGTAAAATCTCTTTTTCTATGAACCTGGATCATTTCGCAGAGACACCACAGGCAACCGACGGAGACCAGGACCAGGTCTAAGGCTAAAGCTCCTATGCCCACCCAGTTCCCGGATGGGGCACTGCTTGTAGACTCTGCGCTGACGACTTCTTGATTATAGGGTCGCAGGCTCGACCGGCTTAACAATCCACTCAGGGTCACCAGGGCCGTCTTCGCTCTTCACCTTCTTCACCAGCCGTTCAGGCACCCACACCGGATCTTGTTGGTCCTGTGGGAAAACACAAACAGCACCTCGTGCCCATGTCAGCACGGGATCGGGTCCTCACCACAGGCCCGTTAAGATATCTTTCCATTTAACTCATTCTAGAGGGGGTGCATGCCCTGCACTATGCCTGTCAGCCGCTGATTGGCCATGTACATCCAAATTCAAAAAGTTTAAAGTAAATAGTGCTAAAGATATGCTTTCTTTAGGGGTACGGCCTTGACCTATTCCCCCTTTTTGTTTTTGTAAGCACTCCTTTAAAGTGCGATGGGCGTGTTCCACAATGTCTTGGCCCTGTAGATTATATGGCAGTCCATGACTGCAAATGTCATCCATTTGTTTGCAGAAAGATTCAAAAGAGTGTGCTTGCCGTATAAGCTGGTCCATTGTCAGTGTTGAGCTGCTGAGGCTTTCCCCAGGCGGCCCAAGCTTCTACGCAATGTCCAATGACATTGCGAGCCTTCTCACCAGGCAAAGGGGTTGCATGAATGATTCCTGAGCAAGTACATACCTTAGAGTTCCAAACTCTGAAATGTGAGTTACATCCATCTGCCAGATCTTAAGTGGCAGCAATCCTTTTGGATTTACACCTACATGAGGTGGGTGCAGGTGTATCGAACACTGAGGACAATCCAAGATAATTTGTCTAGCATCAGCTCTGTAGAGCCAAAATTTCTGTTGTAAAGTTTTTGCATTGACATGGAATGACTGATTGAATGTTCTAGCCTGTTCTATATTTATAGTAAAAAAGATACATTCCATCTTGGACCACTTATCTACCTTATCATTACTTTCATTAGTGATCCGGGTAACTCAGTATGAGCTCTAATATGCTGAATATAAAATTTTTTAGACTGTTTCCAAATCAAATTTTGCAATGCCAATAAAATGGTACCCACTGGGCTGCTAATTTTTACTGGTCCCGCTATTTCCAAGATCCTCACTGCATTTACCACATAACTGGAATCAGATATTAGGTTAAAGGCAAAGCTACATTTCTTAAACACCTCGAGCACAATCTGTAGTTCTACAGCTTGAGGAGAGCCAGGCTGAAATTGGCATAAAACTGGCTCTCCTGTGCCTATTATATAAGCTCCACATCCTGTTTTGGAGCCATCAGTAAAGATATTAGGAGCTCCACGAATAGGCAAAGCAGAGGTGAGTTTAGGAAATACTACAGGATGTTCTTTAAATAGAGAAAGTAATGGATGTTTTGGATAATGATTGTCAATAGTTCCATCAAAGCTGCACTGTAAAATAGCCCAATCACCTACAGTGCCAGCCAACATCACCTCTTGCTGTTTTGAATAGGGAGTTACTACTGTAGCAGGTGAGCAACCAAAATGCTGCAGACACTGCAGAACTCCTAAGAGTGCCAGTGCAGCAACAGCCGAGGGATAGTGTTCAATAGATTTTCCAGAAGAAATTTTAGGGTGAATCCACAATAATGGTCCTTCCTGCCGTAAAATTCCAGTAGGCTGTCCATAAGTGGCAAGGATACACAAAATTATAGGTCTTTCTTCTTGCCATCATTGCAAAAACGCAGATTGCAACCTCTCCTCTACTTTCTGCAATGCTGCTCTCCCCTCCGCTATTAATTGCCGAGGGGAATAAAGAGCTGAATCACCTATTAGAATATTATATAAAGGTTTTAATTCATAGTTTGGCATCTTCAGGTAACATCGAACCCAATTAATGTCACCTAGTAATCTCTGGAAATCATTTAAGGTTTTCAAATTATCTTTCCTAAACTCTACCTTTTGTGGAACTATCTGTTTTATTCCTACTTTGGCTCCTAAATAATCCACCTGTGCTTGTGTGAAAGAGGCATTAAACTTTAGACATTTAACTTAAAGGGATCCGAAGTAACTAACTGATGAGAATTCTGATAAGTCTCAAAAAGCTATAGATATTAATCATTATTATCCTGACTATCTTAACATCCTGTCCAGGTGAACAGCCACTCTCTTTCAGCTCTGCATCGAGCTGTCCACCTAGGTTGAGGAGGTGCTGCTTTACTTGTGGGATGCCCATTTTTGGAATAAGCCACAGGACTCCATCCTGATACCAAAGAAACCATCCTATGCATCCCACATGGGCTCTTTTTATAGGAGAACAAAAGCTACCCTTCAAAGACACATTAAACAAAACATTCCTTTTCCCTGACTGTGGATGGCAATTGCAAAGACTTACTGGTTCCAAAATTCCTAGGGAAAACCATAGCATCCACACTAAAGGGAAGTGGGAGAAAACAAACTGAATCCAGGTGATAGAATGGTAATGATTATCAAACTCACCTGTGCACATGACCGCCATCCTAAATTCAACTTTAAAGGTACCACTTAACTTACTGGGGTTTCCCTCAGACACCGAGATCCTTAATCTGCCCGTCCCTTACCAGGAACTTCTTGCTCTGTCCCATCTTCCCGGAGCCTTACTTGTCCCAAAGACCTGGGAACCTTACTCCTTCTAACTCGTCCTGGGAACCTTACTATTAGTCCCAGGAACCTTACTCCTTCTAACTTGTCCTGGGAACCTTACTATTAGTCCCAGGAACCTTACTCCTTCTAACTTGTCCTGGGAACCTTACTACTCGTCCCAGGAACCTTACTCCTTCTCACTCGTCTCAATTACCAAGAACTTTTACTCGTCCTAGGAACCTTACTCCTTCTCACTCATCTCAATTACCAAGAACTTTTACTCATCCTAGGAACCTTCTACTGGGCCCTCCAGCCGCTTTACCGTGGACTGAAAAATGTAGCCGCTTTACCACGGACTTGTAAGGCCTATACTTACTGGGCCCGCCCTGTACCGCAGGAGTTCTGAAACCTTTGTGCGGGTCAGAATTGCTTCTTCGCCGTACGGGCCACCATCTTGTTGAGCACCCCCTGCCGACTAGCGGGAATAAGACACAAGACAACCAGGCTTCTTCTCCAGGCGGTTTACTCAGGAAACGTAATGTGGCAAATGGCGAATGGCCCCAAGCCTCCCCAGGAGCAGCTACTTAAACCCTGTCCTGGCCAATCACCGAGCTGCCCCATGGCTCTCACTCATACACCAGGTGGTCTCAGGCACAAGATCAAACAACAGCTGACACTGCCTAATGCCAATTAAGAGTTGTTTATGCCAGTACAGCTGCGGCTCGGTGCTGTCTTTAAGGAGCTTTTGAATGGCTCCCTACAATCAATGATTAACCAAGAGAATAAAATAGTCCAGAATTCATCAGTCCAGGCCCAAACAACATCTCATCTTTATATTTAAAACATAGTACTTATCGCTGTGGAGAAACTCTCTTCCACCACAGTACCAGAAGCAAAACAGCTGGCTCAAAGGACTCTTTTTGGTGAACTCACTGTTGTTTACCAAGCTGCTGCACCCATTCAACCTCAGCATCAGCTGGGAAGGATTGAGAACAATGTGGTTTCTCAAAGATCAGCCTCCAGTTGGTTGAGGATCCTGAGGAAGGGGTGTTTGGGAGCAGTGGACAAATGACTCAGAGTCAGTGATCAATACAAGCAAACATCTCTGACTTCTGCCTGAGAGAGCTCTCTGCTAGAGATAACTCTCTCTTGCAGACCAAAGCCCAGTCTTTTATTTTGCATAAACTACTTTCTTAGGAATTGCATATCAATTTAATCATTTACCCCAGAGCCACATGGCCAAAGCTTCAGAGTTCTTCTGCTGCTTGCTGGAGTTGGAACATGGCCCCATTGTTCTATTACTATATAACCAGCGTTCTGTATTTCAACTCCTTCACGGATTAAGCTTAGCTGTCCTATAACTTGCTCAGTAGACAGAACTCAGAGATCTGCATGGCTTTGTCTCCTGAATGCTGGGATTAAAAGTGTGTACCCTCACACCTGGACCTAAGCCCCTCTTCACCTAGAGCCTGCTCTGTCCCAGGCTGGTCCTGAATTCAAAAATCTGCTTGCCTTTGTCTCCTATGATTAAAGGTGTGTACCACCATGCCTGGACCTAAGCTTTTCATGACCAGTATTCCTCAAGATCCAGACCAAAAGCTTGTTGTCTTCCAGCTTCAAAATCTTGATTAAAAGTGTTTTCTCCATTTCTGAATTATAGTTCATTCCAGATTAAAAGTCCAAGCTATTCCTTGTTCAACTGCAAACACAAACAATAAGCTTAGCTGGATGGGATCTTGCCTGGAGATTGAGACTCCCTATATCTTTTTATCTCCTTCCTTAATATCTTTCTTTAAAAACTGCCTCATTAGGGCAACTGCCTCTGTTCTTTCAGGTCCATGAAGTACCTCATATACTTCATATTACATCCTTATAGTTTGCACAGTTGAGAAATTCTTAAAGAACAATTCTCACACTGATTTATGTATCCTTGAACTCATGTTTCCTGAGTTCTTTCCCACAGCCTTAAGGGCTGTCCTGAAAATGATAGCCACCAAACTGCTGAGGAACACCAGACACATCTTCACCTCCTGGAATTGTGCTGTTTCTGATTATCATGGAGTCATTAACCTTGGCAGGGAAAACACTCCCTGATAATCTTGGCAGGAAGAACATTCACCTAAAAAAGCATAAAGTAAAATATATACATTGTTATACAAATGAGCTTTATACCTACAGTAACCTTCAGTACTTGAGAAAACCCACATCCTGCTGGCTCTGCTCCAGATGTGAGAACCATATCACACCATCTCTTTTGCAGCCATACCCAACCTGGCAGTTCATTAATAATGTTAAGGTTGGCTCTCTCTCTCTCTCTCTCTCATGGCATGGGTTTCAAGTTGGGGCAGTCATTGGTTGACCCTTCCATGAGAGAGAAACCACCCCTGACATTATCAGTGCAAACAGGAACCTAGCATAGCTGTCATCTGAGAGGGTTTTCCCAGCAACTGATGGGGACAGATGCAGAGAACCATAGGCAAACATTAGTGGAGCTTGGGGAATCCTGAAGAGACCTGAAAGAAGGGTTGTAATACCCAGTGAGGTCAAGGGCATCACAAGAAAATCTACAGAATAAACTAACCTGGGTATATATACCCAGGTTATAAATAAAATAACCATAGTATAAATAGAATAACCATAATATCTCACAAGGAATGAACCACAAATCAGAGAGCACCCATGGGATGGACCTAGGCCCTCTGCACATATGTTACAGATGCACAGCTTAGTCTTCATGTGGGACCCTGAACAGCAGAAGCAGGGGTATCTTAGAGCTTTACTGCTGTGAATAGACACCATGACCAAGGGAACTCTTATAAGGATAACATTTAATTGGGTCTAGCTTACAGGTTCAGAAGTTCAATCCATTATCATCAAGGTGAGAACATGACAGCATCCAGGCAGACATGGTGCAAGAGGATCTGAGAGTTTTACATCTTCATCTGAAGGCTGCTAGCAGAGTATTAGCTTCCAGGCAGCTAGGATGAGGGTCTTAAAGTCCTTACCCACAGTGACAAACCTACTCCAACAAGGCCACATCTACTCCAACAGGGCCACACCTTCTAATAGTGTCATTCCCTGGGCTGAGCATATACAAAACATCACAAGGGGTTATCTCTCTTTGTTGCTTGCTTTTGGATTGCTCTCCTCTAACTGGGATGCCTTGTCTAGTTTCAGTGCTAGAAGATACACCTAGTCCTACTGCAACTTTACTTACCAATGTGCGTTGATATCCATGAAGGTCCTCACTTTTTTGAGGAGAAACAGAGGGGTGGGAGTTAGGGAGGGGGAAAAGGCCTGGGGGGGAGAGGAAGGAGGGGAAGCTGCAATCAGGATGTAAAGTTAGTTAATTAATTAATTAATTAATTAATGAAGAAGGAAGGAACAAGGAAGGAAGGAAGGAGGGAGGGAGGGAGGGAGGGGGGAGGGAGGGAAGGAAGGAAGGAAGGAAGGAAGGAAGGAAGGAAGGAAGGAAGGAAGGAAGAGGGGGGATGGTATGGAAAGTACTCTCCTCAGAGATGTTGCTGTATTTTTCCAAACTGTCAGAGTATCAGCAGCGGTATAGCGATTTGGTCTGCCAGTTTGAAAACTGTAAACTGACACCTCACACAAGCCATGAAAACAAAATGCACTGTTGATAGAATTCTGAATCACTCATGTGGATACCATAGTAAAGGTAATTCTCTGATGAGTTCAGCCATGATAAAGCTGTTGATAGACTATGTGCTTCTCACATGACAATTGTTGCTACCTAGATCCTTCATCATACTGAATCACACAGACACTACGTAGATGCAGAAGATGTTTTAGGTGCACTGAGGATGATGTGCCCAATTTGTGACTTTTATAACTGACCCACTCCTCTGGCAGTGAAGAAAGGTATGGGTCCTGCCATGCCTGGTAAGTGAACTTTACTGGATCTTTGATTTCCAAGGCAGCCCAATTAGAGGAGACCAATCCAAAAGCAAGATTTATTTGTGGTACCTCACTGCTGTTAGCCATTAGGTTTCAGTGTTGCTAAACCAATCCAATCAGCATCTACTTTCCTTTGGGGATGATTGTGATTTATAGACATCTGAGTTTGCTCAGAAGCACACCAGACCCCTCAAAATTCAACTTACCAAGATATGGACACTACTTCCCTCATCTACTCCTGATCTATATGCTTTAATAAGTTTTCTTGGTCACTAATTGCAACTGTCTCCTAAAATCTGTCATATAATTTTAGCCATTTCCTAAATAATGATGAGATAGAAAGAATGAGGGTTTTAGAGACCTATTTTGGACACTCAGGATTCTATCCCTCAATGTATCAGCATGAAATAACTTTCTTTTTCCTAAGATCAATCCCAGGCTAGTTTCAAGGCAGAAATTCTGCCATGAGACAGAAAGTGTTCCAGAAAATTCTAATTGAATGCTTGTTTAGACCCTTGGCTTTTCTTCTGGTATTGGCATGATCAATCAGCTTGGCTTCAGCACACTTACTAGATTTTCAAGGATAATAGAATTTCTCTAGACTTCCTTTTTATGTGCCAGGACAGAGTGTGTAAAAACATTAATGAATCTAGCCATGGCTGAATTAATGTCTCAAGCCAAATGGAAAAATCAATACAGAAACTTAGAGGGAAAATTGAGTTTGTAAGGTATATGCTGATAGTTTATGTAGACTGTTGGGTTGGCTGAAGCTCAGATTCTGAGGATTATGGCTAATGAAATACTGAGTGTTGACTTGGTCCTAATGCTATTGAGAATACCATCAATTGAATGCTGTATGAAACTAATTGAATATATTTTACTCTAGTCTCTGTGGTCTCCCTCCCCCATGCCAGCTCCAGGCTGGGAGTTCAGACCTGACACCCCTGAAGGTGTGCCACAGGAAGCCACATACAGCATAGTTCTCCAGCCAAGGCTGGTTTCCATTGTTGTGTTAAACCACACCTGAGCTTCTCTGGAATCCTGCTACCGGACTGCTGTGCCCCTCCCAGGTCCTGCTTCCTTCCAAGGCATTCCACAGTGCCCTGGACCCTGCCTTGTCCAGTTCACCTGCTTCCAGCTGGGACATTTCACATTGCATTCGACTTCAGCCACATTCCAGGTGCCTGCAGAACTGACTGGGGGCGGGGTCTTCCCTCAAAAAAGAAAAAAAAAAAAAAAACAAGAATGATTTTCCAGTAAAGAATAGAATATGCTTTGACCAGAGAACTGACTCAGTGTTTTCATTTTCTCTCCTATCTAGTCCTTATAAGCCCCAGTTTGCCTTCCAAGGGACCTAGTCCGTCTAGTGGGGGACCTTGGACGGTGCCCCAACAAGTCTCAGTTGATCATATGAATCAGAGTAACAGAAGTAATAGCATAGGGAAGATTTCCAGAATTCAAGACATTATAGAAATGAAGGATGGGTTTTGTTGAAGATATTTCCATATAGGTGCCTCATGTTTCTGCATATCTGTGGCTAGTTATCTCAAGACTGTATATGAAGTAAAAGGTCATGGAAAACATAATAATGTCCTCCAGTGAGAATGTTTTGTTACATTCTAATAGAATACAGACTAACCTGTCTGTGGCAAAATGCAGAGAATTTTTATTACTGCTATGCAAATTTCAGGTTCTATAGCCTTCAGCTATATTCTTCAGCTGTGATAAAATTCATTTTAATAACCAGCATGCTTCTTCCCCTTATGTATCATATCCTTGATGCTGGAAGACAAGTGAGATTGTCGTGGCCTGATGCTCATGGTGCTTAAGACTGTAAGTGACAAGTCTCTCGAGACTCAGAAATTTGGGTCTTCTACTGGTATCTATACAACTTTGGCAATCTAATTTGCTATCTTGCAAACAGAGTAAATTCTATAATTCTTTACTCTTCTCAACTATGTATTTCAACATTTAAAACTTAGCAACATGGTTGGAGAGAGGATTCAGTGGCTAAAACTGCTTGGCACACAAATTTGACCACCTGACTTCAATCCTTGGGACCAATGGTGCAATAAGATAACTGACTCTCAAGACTTGTACTTACACTTCCAAATGCATGTCATAGCATGCATTCATTCTACTCATATGCTCATTTACACATATATCCTAATAACAGATTATAACTTTTTAGTTTAATGAGCCTTGTATTCCCATTTTTATCTCAAAACATTCTAACCTATTCTCAATTGTCTTCTTTTTCAAATGAAGTTTACAATCAACACCCTCCCATTTCTATCAAACTCTTAAAGCATTATGTATAAAGCTGATTCAATTTATAAATTAATATTTATAAATTAATTTGCTACAAATTGACATCTTTTAATAAAAACTACTTTGAGAACATGGTATGTAATGCATCTATTTTTGTTCGTTGGTTTTTAGTTTTGTTTTTTAATCAACTTGACACAAATTAGAATCATCTGGAAAGCACAAACCTCAATTGAAAAAAATATCTCCACTATATTGGCCTGTTGGAAATTCTGTGGGATATTTTTCCCGATTAATTATAAATATGTGATGCCCTCCTTCACTGTGGATGATGCCAGCCCTAGAAATGTGGTCCTGGGCTATATAAGAAAGCAGGTTGAGCAAGCCATAGAGAACAAGCCAGTAAGCAGCATCCTCCATGGTTTTTGCTTTGTTCCTGCTTCCAGGTTCCTCCTTTGAGATCATACTGACTTTCTACAAGATGGACTGAGATTAAGAAGTATAAATCAAATAAACCCTTTCATCCCTTTTGGTCATGGTGTTTTATCACAACAAATAAAGATACTATCTAAAAACCTTATTGTACTGTGAGTATTTTGTTGACCCTTCTAAAGAGGACTGAAACATCCACATATTGGTCTTCCTTCTTCTTAGGCTTCATATGGTCTGTGAATTGAATCTTTGGTATTCCAAACTTTTGGGCTAATATCCACTTATCATTGAGTACATATCATGTTTGTTCCTTTGTGACTGAGTCATCTCACTCAGGATGATATTCTCAAGTTCCATCCATTTGCCTGTGAATTTCATGAAGTCGTTTTTAATAGCTGAGTAGTATTGCATTGTGTAAATGTTCCACATTTTCTGTTTCCATTCCTCTGTTGAGAGACATCTGGGTTGTTTCCAGCTTCTGGCTATTATAAATATGGCTGCTATGAACATAGTGGAGCATGTGTCCTTATTACATGTAACAAAATACTCACAGGAGGAAATATGGAGACAAAGTATGGAGCAGAGACTAAAGGCAAGGCCATCCAGAGACTACCCCACCTGGGGATCCATTCCATATACAGCCACCAAACCTGGATGTTATGGTGGATGCCAGGAAGTGCTTGCTGATGGAAGACTGATATGGCTGTCTCTGGAGAGGCTCTGCCAGAGCCTGACAAATATAGAGGTGGAAGCTTGCAGTCAACCATTGGACTGAGCTCGGGGTCCCAATGGAGGAGTTGGAGAAGGGACTGAAGGAGCTGAGGGGGTTTGTAGCCCCATGGAGGGAGCAACGGTCTCAACAGGCCAGACATACCCCACCCCCACCCCCCTCCCCTGGAGCTCCTGGGGACTGGACCACCAACCAAAGAATACACATGGAGGGACCCATGGCTCCAGCCACATGTGGCAAAAGATGGTCTTGTTGGACATCAGTGAGATTTTTATTTTTCCTCATGGTAATAAAGCATATTTTTTTATTTTTGCACAATCATTGCTTCTTCTTATTTCTTTTTGAGGGGTGGATAATAATAAAATATTGCACAATGTCATTTGGGATTAGAACGCAAGATTCTTTTGCCATTATCTCTCAAGTACTAGGATTACAAGTATGTGCCACTATGCCTGGTTATTTTAATCATTTATTAGAAATTAATGTCCTAAGGTTTTATCAGGGTTTATCTCAGTCTTCTTAAAATATATTGCACTGAATACTCTTCTTTTTCTTTTTTAACTTTATTAAAATACTGAGTTTATTTCACATGTATATTTTTGTCTCCCTACCATTTCCACATCTTACCACCACTATTACTATGTCCTATCATAACATTCCATACATACTTAAATCCAAGTAAAGGGTGGAATTCCATTCTTGAAAACTAAACAGGCATTTTAGACAACACATTCTTGACAATTGAACCTGGACAACATTTATCAAACACAGTAGGGAAAGTTCTCACTTTGCATTATAAAAAGGACAGCCAGATATCAACTATTACAGAAATGAAGACAGAATATTTCAAACTGTTTAAATCCTTTTTTTTTTTTTTTTTGGTTTTTGAGACAGGGTTTCTCTGTATAGCCCTGGAACTCACTTTGTAGACCAGGCTGGCCTCGAACTCAGAAATCCACCTGCCTTTGCCTCCCGTGTGCTGGGATTAAAGGCATGTGCCACCACTTCAGGCTTAAGCCCTTTTCTTTTTTTTTTTTTTTTTTTTTTTTTTTTTAAAAACTGGAAAGCAACTTTATGTGCAAGTGAAAGATGGGAGAGAACCCCAAAAAGAGATCCAGGGCAAAAACCATGCAGCCCAGCACCCATCTCTGCAGGCTGGCCACCCCCATCAATGTCCCCGCGCTCTCCTAGCCTAGCTGTGCTGAGGACTAGGGAAGAGCTATAGGGCCACCCACCTCATAGCCCAGAGCTGTGAGGAAGATGAAGGAAGAGCTCAGAGAGCTTCAGGACAGCCCACCTGAGGGGCCTCCTTGCCCACATGCCATCTCCAGCCCTGACATTTAAGTCAAGCTGGGGATGTACAGTACTTCTTTGAGTCTAACTCCCAGTCTCTCCTCACAGGAAATTAAAAAGAGCAATGGGTTCCTCCACCTCCAGCAGCCCCTTCACTACCCCTGTATTCTTCAGTCTGACTGCAGGAGGTACTGTGGAAATGGGGCTGACAGGAGACAGAGGCAGGCCCCTTCTCTGCCCCATCTGCCAGTCTGAGAGGATGAAGGCTGTCAGAGCCCTGCTCCCACGACCATCAGCTTGGGGAGCCTGCCCCACAACACCCCTTTCTGGGGGAGCTCTGTTTCACTCTTCAGAAGGGAGCGTGGTCAAATGAGAAGGGCGCAGGCAGTGCTTTGTGCTGGGGAGCCAGGATGAAGAATCACCTGCACCATGGGAGACCCCGACAGATTCAGAGACTCAAGGCCACTGAAGGTAGACATATAGTCATCACAGGGATCTGGGGTCCCCTCTGACTTGGAGACCAAGCGAATCCTGCTAAGTGTTGCCAGATCCCTAGCAGACTGGGCAAGTCCCCTCCTGCTCTGCACCTGTCCCACGGCTCTGCCCCCTGCCCAGGCTCAAGTCCTCCTCAGTGACACTCCATGTGCATCTGGGCTCAGGCTAGCTGGTGAGGAGCCTCAAGCACCTCCATGAGGAAGGTGTTGATGGGGTGTCGCCTATGAGCTTGAAGAACAGGTGCTCCAGACACTAGAGTGTAGGAAGCTGCTGCCTCGGCAAGGGCCGGGCCCGCCCGCCAGAGCTTCGGGAAAGGCCACCGCCCGCCGGCTCCCGGGAAAGCTGCCGCCTGGGCTCCCGGGAAGGCCTTGTCCAGCTCCGGGAAGGCCTGCAGCTCCGCCCCATTACAAGATGGCACGGGACCAGCAGGCTGCCAGGGAGGAGAGCCTACTGCGCATGCACAGCTCTCTCCTCAGGCCCTCCTCAAGCAGTAGCCCCTCCCGAAGGAAAATATGCTAATGAGGCACTGCTTGTGGTACCAATGAAGGGAAAATATGCTAATGGGTGTGGCTTGTGGCACCAATGAACGGGCCACATGCAAATGAGGTGTGGCTTGGTGCACCAATCCGCATCCTCTACGACAACCCCTCCCCTTCCCTGAAAGAGTATAAAAGCAGCAGCTCTGCTGCTGTTCTGGGTCCTGGGAATCTACAAGCAAGGCGCTCCAGAATAAAGCTGACTGAGAAGATCCCGGTGGTGGCGTGACTTTCTTGCTGGTCGACAGAGGAGTCAGGGAGGCGTGCCGCACTAGAGGCCGATGGAGCGGAGTACAGGAAGACAGCAGCTTGGCAAACCAGCCCTGCTGCTCAGGGTACTTCTGCTTGCAGTAGGTCTCCAGGGAGGCATATACCTTCTCCCAAAGGATCTCCACCTCACCAGGGTTTGAGAGGCCCTTGGCATCTGGATTAAACAGTAGGATTGCCCGCAGGCAGCCAAGCTCTGCCTTGTCCATCCTCATGTCATGCATTTTGGACACTAGCTCTGTCAGCACCCGATCAAAGATGGCTCCCACGCCTGCGGAATGGGCTGAGTTTCTGTGCACATGAAGACCTGTGGCCAGGAGGATGCCATCTCGGACATCAATGGACCGAAGGGAGAAGGACGCAATGAGGAGCTCATTCCAGCCTGCCTACAGCAGTATGACCTGGTTGTCCAGAGGTAGGGAAGAGACGTGCAGGATCCTCTGTGCCCATTCAATGAGTGTGAACAGTTGTTTGTCAGCTGCCTGGAAGATGTTAGTCACTGGGTCATTTGGGCTGCTGCCACTACCCCCGGTGCCCCCAGGATCCTCAACGCCTTGGTCACTCTTCTGCTCCACAGCAAGCTCTGCCTCAGGCATCTCCTCAGGGGCTCCCCCAGCCCCATCTCCATCCCCGT
The DNA here is from genome assembly GCA_902729485.2 of Mus minutoides. Classification (NCBI taxonomy): domain Eukaryota; kingdom Metazoa; phylum Chordata; class Mammalia; order Rodentia; family Muridae; genus Mus; species Mus minutoides. The sequence goes on along the minus strand of LR749589.1, from coordinate 1,391,274 downwards.
CTTTGTCCTTCCCCCGTTGACGCTCCTCCTGAACCACCTCCCTTTTCATGCCAGTGGCCAGACACTTCTGATAGCGACAGTACTGACAGCGATTCCTCTGGCGCTTGTCCACTGTATAGTCTTTGTTATCATGACATGAGTAGGTCAGGTCCTTCCGAATGGTGCGCTTGAAGAAACCCTTGCAGCCCTCGCAGCTGTAAACCCCATAGTGCTTGCCTGAGCTTCGGTCCCGCAGATTGCGCAAAGCCATTTGTCAGCCCCAGGGCCACCTAGAGGGGGTGGACAGTGCAGGCCTGGACCCCTAAGACCGGTGGCTTCACATCTTCAGGGGGTTAAACCCTTTTCTTAAAGAGACTTCCTCCACTGCCAGAGATCTTGAATATCCTCCTGGTCAGTCATCCGGAAACAATTCTTCACATAATTAATGAACTTGGCTCCCACTTTGGGAAGAGAACCGCCTTTTTCTATACTTGCTTGCATTTTTGCCTTAATGTCTTCTACAGAACTAGGTCCTTTTGGTGTTTTAGGAGTTTTTTTCCTGTTTTTGGAAGGACTCTTGACCCTTTGATCTTGATGTTGACAGTTTTAAGTCTTTTCCATTTTGGTTTGATTTTTGTGCATTTTTGGCTGGGGTATCTCATACAGATTTCTTCACTGGGACCTTTTCTTCAGTTTCCTCTTCATCAAATCTTCTTCTTCTTCTTCTTCTTCTTCTTCTTCTTCTTCTTCTTCTTCTTCTTCTTCCTCATCATCTTCATCAAGTTTTACTTTTTTCTGTGGAACCTTGTTACCACCTCCAGGAGCAGACCACTTTCCAGACATGCCTAAGAGTTTTACATCCTCCTCATCTTCATCTTCAGACTCTGCATCTTCCTCTACAGCTACTAGATGCTAATGTACACAGGCCCTGAACCACACTTCAACTGTAAGACCACAGGTGGTGTAACTTCGAAGCCCCCAAGGGAAACTGTTGTTGTATAGACATTTTCAAAGTTGCCAGTGTTACTTTAATTGGACTGCTTTCATAGTTCATTGCTTCTGCCTCTATGTGTAACTCATCTTTTGCCCCTGCTCCTAAACTGGCCGTTCTTTTTTTTTCCTTGTTCGGTCAACCCTGCTCGCTCTGGTCTGCCCTGCTTGCTCCAGTCGGCCTGGTCGGCTCACTCCGGTCGGTCCCACTTGCTCAGTCCCTGCTCTCTCTGGTCCAAGGATTCATTTATTATTATTCATAAGTATACTATAGCTGATTTCAGATGCACCAGAGGAGGGCGTCAGATCTCATTACTGGTGGTTGTAAGCCACCATGTGGTTGCTGGGATTTGAACTCATCACCTTCGGAAGAGCAGTTGGGTGCTCTTACCCGCTGAGCCATCTCACCAGCCCTAAACTGACCGTTCTTAATGACAATTGGTGCTCATTTTAATCACTTTAAAGTGATAGTCTTTGTCAGCCTTTAGTTCACAGCAGAAAAGGTAGTTTTTTTGTTTTTTTGTTTTTGTTTTTTTCTCGAGACAGGGTTTCTCTGTATAGCCCTGGCTGTCCTGGAACTCACTTTGTAGACCAGGCTGGCCTCGAACTCAGAAATCCACCTGCCTCTGCCTCCCGAGTGCTGGGATTAAAGGTGTGCGCCACCACGAGGACTCATGTCCATGTCCATCGAGTCTTCCATGAGGTGGAGGCCCGCACCTCGGTGTGGGAGAAGCCAGACGGGAAACAACAGCCTCCTGCTCCACAGAACAGATGCACAGGACGGAATCATGCCAAGCCTGAATACTCTTCTAGAAAGTTCTGAACTAGAGGCCACAATGCCACATACCTGTAATACCAGCTATTAAGAGGTTCAGAGAGATGATCAAAAGTTTTAGGCAAGTTTGATTGCATAGTAACTTCCAGACCATCCTGGACTTCATTGGAAGACCTGGTTTCAAAACACCAACAATAACACATAATAAATACAGGTTGTTGTACTGTAACAGCCAGATGTAGTGGTACACACTTGTAATTGACAGGAGGCATAGACGGAAGGATCCATAGACTCTACTGGCATGCGAGTCTATCTGAATTGAGGTGCTCTAGGCAAATAAAAGACCAAGTCAGAGAGATAGAGCACATCTCCTATAAAATCATAGAAGAAAGTTTCCCAACTCTTGGTACAGAGATGCCCACTCATGTACAAGAGTCCCACAGAACACTGCATTGACAGGGCCAGAAGAGAAACTCCTCATACTATATTATAGTTAAAATGCAGGACAAGCCCATCAGAATAACAGCAGAGTTCTTCCTCACTGGAAAATTAAAAGGCAGAAGAGCCTATAGCAATGTGCTTCAATGTCTGAAAGGACACAGATACCAACCTAGATTACTTTACCTAGCAAACGTGTCTGTTAAACTGAAGTTCAAAGAATATCTTCCATGATAAAAACTGGCTAAATGAATTCATGACCCCCAAACTAACACCACATAAACACTAGATGAAGTATTTTTGAGTAACAAAAAGGATAAGTACACCAAATAAATTAAGCGGGTTGGGAGAAGAAATGATACTAGGATAGAGGATGTATAAAGTAGGCATTAAGAAAAAGCAAATGTCACAAGAAGCAGCAAAATGGCAGCATTTTCTACACATCTTTCAGTACTAACTCTTAACAGCTTTCATTCCCCAATCAAAAGACACATGACAGGATGCACACTTTTGTGGTTCACAAGAAACACTCCACTGTCAAGGACAGATACTATCTTAGAGAAAAAGGATAGAAAACATGTTACAAGCAAATAGAACTAGGAAACAGGCAGGCGTTACTGTGCTAACATCTGACAAAATATGCTTTCTAAATAGGATTCCAGTCATTCAAGAAATAAAATCAACAACTTTGGATACTCAAAAAAGAAACAAGTAGCTAATAAACATTTTTAAGTGCCCAGTATCATTAGCCAGCAGCAAAATGCAAATTAAAAGTGCTTTGAGATTCCATCTCACCCTAACCAGAAAGGCTACCATCTAGAGAGCATATGACAGCAAATTCTGGTGAAGATGTGGAGAAAGAGAAATCTTTATGCATTGTTAGTAGGAGTGCAAAGTTGTGCCACTACAGTGGAAATCAGAAATAGAATAACCAACTGGCCCAGCTATTTCTCCCTAGGACACATACACAGAAGACCCTATATTCTGCTACAGCAATCCTGGATCATTCATGTTCACTCTAACCTTCAAATACAAGTGGTAGCTTGTTACATATGTGTACTGGCTAGTTTTGTGTCAACTTGACACAGCTAGAGTTATCACAGAGAAAGGAGTTTTAGTTGGGGAAATGCCTCCATGAGATCCAACTGTAAGGCATTTTCTCAATTAGTGATCAAGGGGGAAAGGCCCCTTGCGGGTGGGACCATCTCTGGGCTGGCAGTCTTGGGTTCTATAAGAGAGCAGGCTGAGCAAACCAGTAAAGAACATCCCTCCATGGCTTCTGCATCAGTTCCTGCTTTCTGACCTGCTTGAGTTCTAGTCCTGACTTCCTTTGGTGATGAACAGCTGTATGGAAGTGTAAGCTGAATAAACCCTTTCCTCCCCCAACTTGCTTCTTGGTCATGATGTTTGTGCAGGAATAGAAACCCTGATTAAGACAATATGGAATCCTTTTCTACCAAACTGTGCCCATGGAAACATCATGTGGTGCTATCAAATGAATGTAACCTCCCAACTCCAACCCATATAGGAGATCACTAATCCCAATAAAATGATACTTAGGGCTTGGGCTCTGAGGAGGAAATTAAGTTATGAGGATGGAGTACTGGTAGATGCAATCAGTTTCCCAAGAAGAGACATGAAAGATGCTACATCACATACAGACACAGCCAGACGGTGTATTCACCTGCATATCAGTTCCCACCAAGAACTAAACTGGTAGGCACTTTAATCTTGGATAGCTTAGTGTTCAGAACTGTGAAGAATAAATTGCTTCTGTTTTAGCTACCCATTTTCATGGCATTCTGCCATAGCACCTGAACAATTAAGTCACTGATTACTCAGTGCTGGAGGGAAAGGTTCTACCACGAGTCTCCTACTTTTTTTTTTCTAGAAGCCATTTTTTTTCTAGATAAATAAGACTGTTTGTTATGACTGAAATTTCATTGTTTCACCAGGATATGCACATGCATTTGTATCTTTTATAAATAATATATAGAATTTTTAATATACAGATTTGGGTGCATTTTCTTTTGTGATATCTTTGCATTCTCTGTTGCATTCTCTGTTCCTTATACGGAGAGTTAGTCCCTGGAAGTCGCAGAAAATTTGGATCTTAATTATGTAATCTGCTTTGAGAAACGGGGAGAGGAGTTAGGTTGGAAGGAGTCTCAAAATGGTAAAGCACCCAAGACAAAGCAACTAGATCTGGTATCATTGGTTTTCTTACGAAGACATCGAACTCGCTTCATTTTCTCTGGGAATGTCCAGAGAACCTGGAGGAAGCCCCGCCAGAATCCAGCTTCTGAGCGGCCAGGAGAGTCCATAGCAGCTAGGGGGGCTCCGCCCCTTTCCGAAGTCTAACAGGGATTGGTCGAGAGCGTGGCTAGCTGCGGATCCGGGGCGGGGCTCGAGCCGACTACTGCGCCATCTTGGGCTGTGCGAGCTGGCTAGAGGTTCCGGGCGGTTTCGCTGGATAAAGGGCCGGGGCGAGGGTGGCCGGGGCGAGGGTCAGGTTGGAGCCCGGAGGCGGCGGGAGCAGCGGCGGCGGGGGCAGGATGAGCGCGGAGGCGGCGGACCGGGAGGCGGCCACCTCCAGCCGGCCCTGCACCCCGCCGCAGACTTGCTGGTTCGAGTTCCTGCTGGAGGAGTCGCTGTTGGAGAAACATCTGCGCAAAGCCTGTCCGGGTGAGCGAGCGAGCCGGCGGGCGGGCGGGCGGGCGCGGTCCGCGACCTGCTGCCTTCTGTCCCCCGCCGCCTGAGGCCTGGCCGGCGCCGCTGGGCCCAGCTCGACGGTGCCTCAGCCGGGAACGTCGCCGCGTCTGAGGAAAGTTTCCGAAAAAGGCTTTCGGTCTGCCGCGGTCCTCACAGCGAAGGGCGCCCGCACCCGCCGTGCCGGGGGTCGGGTCGCCAATGTCTCACGGCCCTGGGGCTGATTTCGTGAGGGGAGAGCGGGAGAAGCTAGCCTTTGCGGCTCTGCGGAGCCTAGAGCCAGCCGTAGCCTAGCCTTAGGTTCCTTCAGCCAGGGGATTATGTACTTAACTGTTGAAACCCGAATTAATATAAAACCCCCGAAAACAGTCGCCAGGTGGCTGTTGTATAGGGATACTGGTGTTATAATGCATAGGCATATATATATATATATGTATATATATATATATATATATATATATATATATATATATATGCCTATGCATTTTATATATACGCATATATATGCATTATATATTAGTATTATATATAACATATATATAATGCATATAAATGCATTATATAACATATAATATACATAATGCATATACATGCATTATATATATATATATATATATATATATATATATATATATATATATGCATAAATGTTGCTGGGCAAGGAACAGGGCCCTTTTCCTCTTTCGGGGCATTTTTGTAAAGATACAATCTTTACCTTTAGTTTGCTCAGTTGTCATCCGAAGTTGGCATCATTAGTGGGACAGTTTTATCAAGTGTATCTCAGTGCTTTTAGAGCTTTCCTATTGACACATTGTTAAGGACTTGTAGGGTGCCAAGCCACTGTGCTTAGCTCTTTACATAGGTTGCGGTTCTTAGCGAAGCCTTCATTATTATAGTGAAGAAGGTGGCATTAGCCCCTACTTTCCTTGTGGGAAACAGGCAGTTCAATAAAAGACCCCTAACTGTCAAAACAGTACTTCTTTCCTCTAATTGGCATTGGTCTTATCTTGAACTGGGAACCTGTAATGCTTAGTTCTTCTCTGTGAAATGCTTTGTTACAAATTAATTTTGAATCACCCCAGACCCTCTTGCTTATTAAGCAAGCTGGCAAACAGTGAGCTGCAGCTGTCTCTGACCACACCTCCAGACTTTGCAGCCCCTAAATACCATATTCTTTAGTATATGTGAATCCTTTTGCATTTTTATAACGAAAACTTTAAGAATTTAATTTCTTCTAAATCCTAGATCCTGCACCAGTTCAGCTTATAGTTCAGTTTTTGGAGCAGGCTTCCAAACCTTCAGTTAATGAGCAAAACCAAGTCCAGCCTCCACCTGATAACAAGAGAAATCGCATCCTAAAGCTTCTTGCTCTTAAAGTTGCTGCACATTTGAAGTGGGATTTAGACATATTGGAGAAAAGGTATAAGCTTTCAATGGCATTATATTTGAAGCAGTGCTTAAATGTCTTTGTTTCTGTCTGTATTCTAATGTTTTTCTGATAATGGCTTAAAATAAATTACTTTTCTGCATGTTCATGGCAAAATATTCAAGCATTTAAAAAAGGTATTAAGAAAGTAAACCTAGAAGTGTGTGTAGTTCCAACATCTTGAGGCTGAGGCAGCAGACTTACTAGAGCCCCCAAGTTAAGAGACCAGACAGGACAAGAGGATAACTCCAACCATCCAACTCTGTAGCAAAGCTGTGTGATTGTTTGAACAGTAGATACCACCCTTTAAGGTATGAGAAAATTTTCTTCTTGTGGTACTAGAAATTACAGCCAGGGCCTCTGGTTTTTACTACAAGTAGCTGAGTTAATTATTGATTCAGGCATGGTAACATGAGAAAATCCAGACTGAGTACTTTAAATGTTTTGGTTAGCCTAAATATCTGATGACAGTGAATAAAAGTTAATGATGATGTAGCAGATGATTTACTCTTGAATTTAGTTAATTTTTTGGCCAGGGATCATTTACTCCTCCCCATAACTGTTAACATTACTACTCAAATCAACATTTACTTACTTAAATTAAAAGCAAATAGTTTCAAAGGTATGGTTAGAAAGTTACTTACTGGGGCTGGTGAGATGGCTCAGCGGGTAAGAGCACCCGACTGCCCTTCCAAAGGTGATAAGTTCAAATCCCAGCATCCACATGGTGGCTCACAACCATCCGTAATACAATCTGGTGCCCTCTTCTGGAGTGTCTGAAGACAGCAACAGTGTACTTACATATAATAAATAAAATAAATCTTAAAAAAAAAAAAAAAAAAGAAAGTTACTTACTTTAATCCTTTCTTTCAATTAAAAAAAAATAAAAGGAGTACCTGAAGAACTTATAAAGACAGACATAACATTTTTGTGTATTTTTTGTCCTGGTTTGCCCAGTGTTCTCGTTTGTTTACTGTCAGACTGAACCTAAGCCTCAGAAGTGCTGGAGAGATGCATTGCCACCAAGAGTGTCAACTCTTCCTTCTATTTTCATTATTTTTGTTTAGAAATTTTGTTTTTTTATTTGAACTTTTTTTTTGGTTTATTTTATGCGTATGAGTGTTTGGCCTACATGTATGTATATGTATCATGTGAGTGCCTTCAGAGATCAGAAGAGGGCATCATATCCCCTGAACTGGAGTTACGGATGGATGTGTGTGGTGGTAATCCAACCCACATCCTCTGAAAGAGTAACACATGCTCTAACCACTTGAGCATCTGTCCAGTGCCCACCCATCCTCTCTCCCTCTTTCTTTCTTTCTTTCTTTCTTTCTTTCTTTCTTTCCTTCCTTCCTTCCTTCCTTCCTTCCTTCTTTCCTTCTTTCCTTCTTTCCTTCTTTCCTTCTTTTTTGACATAGGACCTTTTGTAGCTCTAGCTGACCATGATCTGGCTGTGTAACTGAGGACCTTGAATTCATGATTATCTTGCCTTAACTTCCCAAGTTGCTGGTATTATGCATACCTAACTTGTTACATTTGTAAATCACATTATTGTATCCTGTCTAAGGTTTTGATTTGTATCTTTACTTTACATAATATTAGCTAGTTGGATATGGTGGTGTGTACACATAATCCCAGCCCTTGGGAAGCTGAGGGAAGATCCAGTGGTTCAGGGTCAGCCTGAGCTTTATAGCAAAGCCAGCCTCAATTCCCACCTCACCACAGACCACCACGGTGGCTTAGCTATCCTTCATTGGCAATAATTTAGTTTGTTACCAGTTGGTTTTTTGTTTCTTTTATAATTTGCTTTTTTTTAAAGGCAGGGTTTCTGTTCATGAAACTTGTTGTGTAGACCAAACTGGCCTCAAACTCAGAGATTTGTTTCTGTGTCCCCATGTGCTGAGATTAAAGGTATATGCCACCACTGCCCAGCCTTTTTATTTATTTTTTAATTAATTTATTTATTTTATTTATATGGGTGTTTTTGATGGCATGTATGTCTATGTATCACAAATGTGCCTGGTACCCTTGGAAGGCAGAAAAGAGCTTCAGATCCCCTGGGACTAGAGTTAGACAGCTGTGAGCTGCCATGTGGGTGCTCGGAATTGAACCTGGGTTCTGTAAGAATAGACATTGCCCTTAAAATCACTAAGCCACCTCACCAGCCCATTTCCACTCTTATAAATTCTAAGGTCTTAACTATTTTTCCTAAGCAGGAGTCCACTGTGTATAGCTCAGGCCAGTTTCAAATCCTCCTGCCTAGGAGCTGGTGTCACCACACTCCGCTTCTGAAATTTATACTTCAGTCATCAAAATACTTTTTTTCTATCATATGTTCTTCAGCATTAAATATAATTTTTTTAAAATAAATTTAATATTTTTTGGTTGTTTGAAACATAATCTTATGTAGCCCAGGTGGTGCTGTAGTGGAGGATGGCCTTGGCTCCTCCTATTGCCTCTATAAATGCTGGGAATCTAGGTGTGTAACACCATGTCTGATATGCAGGATTTTTAATCCAAAGGGAAACCTGAGATAACAGGAGACATATGAGTTCATGGTAATGTTTGAAACATTAAGACATACATGGTGTATATGAAACAGTTGGAAAATTGAGTACCCGTTAGGTTTTTGGGGGCCTGGAAATTAATTTGTAACCTCATTCATGCTTGACAAGTAAGGTACAATTTGTTACATTCTCCAAACCAACTAACCAATTGATTATTTGATGGTAAAAATAAGTTACTTTTTCTTTTTCTTTCTTTTTTTTTTTTAGGGGTGGGGTGGTGGTGGTAATGATGATGGTGTTCAGACAGGATCTCACTGTGTAGACCAGACTGTCCTCAAACTCAGAGATCCTCACACCTCTCCCCCCCCTGAGTGTTAGGAAATGTAAAGTATTTCTGTCATTTCTTAAGAATTCACTTCTTCGCAGGTTGTGGTGGTATACACGTGTTAAGCCAACATCTTGGAGGTTGAGATGGGGAGGCTGCCAGTTTGAGACCAGCCTGGGTTGCATATAGGACCTTATTTGAAAACAGGAAAGCTAAATGTTTTAGATGTAATCTGAAATCTGTGTAGTCCGAGAAGTAAGTAAGGGAAGAAATGAAAGAAGGTTGGGAATACACGCTGTTCCCTTTCGTGTTTTTTAAGTCTGTAGTAAAAGATCTTGGAATCTAATAGGTAAACGTGCAGATGTATCTTTGAACAGTGTAGTATTATTTCACACACAGTAGGAGTTTGTGTGGTGTGGCTTGTGCAGCTAACGTGCAGACATGCACCTTTGCTTCTTTCTCTTAGCCTGTCTGTTCCGGTGCTGAACATGCTGCTGAATGAGCTCCTGTGCATCAGTAAGGTCCCTCCGGGGACCAAGCATGTGGACATGGATCTGTCAGCCCTGCCCCCAACCACTGCCATGGCCATCCTCCTTTACAACCGATGGTGAGCCCTGAAGCCCGCTGGCAGGCACACAGCCTCCTTTCCTTGCACCATGGCTTTCGGAAGCTGTGCTTTTAAGGATCTCCTTTTGCTCCAAGCGTCTTCTGTAGGCATCTTTGGGACTGTGAATCTGAAAAAAGAGAAATTTTATTTATGGCTTTGTAGATGAAAAGTGTATCACTGTAACTGTGGATGAAATCTCACATTTTTAAAGTTATACTGATTATTATTAAACTGGCCTTTTTATTAATTTTTTCCCTATCTTTTTCTTTAGGGCAATTAGGACAATTGTTCAAAGTAGTTTTCCTGTCAAACAGGCTAAACCTGGACCCCCTCAACTAAATGTGTAAGTTGGCTGACAGAACCATCACTTGTGACATTTTTCATCATAATTTAAAATTGCTTTATAGGCTTTTAACTCATGTTACAGAGGAAGTGGAACAGAGATAGGAGAACAGGCCCTGCATGGAGGTTGGATTGATGGAGGGGGGGGGGGTGTTGGAGGATTAAGGATGAAGATTGGTTTCCATATAATTAAATTGTCTTTAATGTATGTTAATTAGTTTTGTACCTGGGGAAATTAATACTTACAAGTGTTAACAATATTATGTTCATTACAAAAGCTTGATTAAATATGGAGTTTAAATCCAATTCATAAATTCTAAATGGCACTTCCTTCCACTTGAGAACTAGACACCATACTTCCTGCCTTGATATGAGTGAGATTTACTTACTTACACTTACAAAGAAGCTAGGCTAATTTATGTCACAGGCTTTAATGGTTAGCCACATTCTTCAAGACTTGTGCCAGAGTACAGTTGGAGCAAGTCTCTGTTGCTCTGTTCACTTCATAAGCCAGAATGTCAAGGAAGAGAGGATAGAGCAGGCACCAGTAATTACCTCTGGGGACACAGCCAGTGCTCTACCACAGTGCATCGCACAAGAACAAGCCACCTAGGGAGGAACTGCCAGGATTCCAAGTAGTGGCACCATTATACTAGGACATAAGCAATGACACAGTCTTTGTAATATGACTTGTTCCCTCCCTCTCCCTCTCCCCCCCCTCTTTTTAAAGATTTGTTTATTTTTATGTACATTGGTGGTCTCCCTCTGTGTAAAGATGCCAGGTGCTCTGGAATTGGAGTTATAGACAGTTGTGAGCTGCCATGTGGTTGCTGGGAATTGAACTCAGAAATGCTGGAAGATCAACCAGTGCTCTTAACCACTGAGCCATCTCTCCAGCCCCATATGACCGATTCTCTATTTTTTTTGGGGGGGGGGGGGGAGATAGGGTCTTATTATGTAGCTGGCTGGCTAACCTGGAACTCACTTCTCACTTATGTAGATCAGGCTGGTCGTGAACTCAGTTGCTCCTTCCTCTGTGTTCTGAGTGCTAGGATTAAAGATTTGTGCCATCACTAAGATGTAGTTTTATGCTACTGTTTTGCCTACACATATGTAATTGTATCATGTGCATGCTCGATGCCTTAGGGCAGAAGGTCTGGATCCTGTGGAACTTAAATTACACTAGGCCTTGAGCCACTATATAGGTGCTGGAAACTGAACCCTGGTCCTCTGGAAGAGCAACAAGGGCTCAGGTGCTTCTAACAGCTGAGCCCTCTCCTGCCCCCTCTGTGTCTCTTTAGATAAGCAAGCTTTTGTCAGTAGGCTTGATTACTCTTTGTAGGTTTATTTCCTTCCCTTTTTTGTTTTGTTTTAAAGTCAGGGTCTGATGTAGTTCACAGTGGCCTCTGCACTCAGTTTCCTACCTTGATTGGTCCTGAAGCTCCTGACTCTCCTGTCTCTGCAGTTCTACTGTGATGGGTTATAGACGTGCTTTATGCTTAGTTTGTTTTGCTCCTAAATGGAAAGTTTTGTGCAAAGCACTTGAGAAGGCCCTGGTAAAGTAGTGATTGTCATAATAATTTGTGATTTGTTTGCTTAAACCAAAAAAGAAACTGTTAACATGCTTTAAAAACTTCATGCTGAAGAATGGTAGTCTTAAATTTAGACTTTTACATTCGTGTCTTAAGAGTTATATTTCAGTGATCTTCATCCATTTCTCTTTTAGCATGAATCAGATGCAACAGGAAAAAGAACTGACAGAAAACATTTTGAAAGTGGTAAGTAGGGGCAGTGTTAGGTCTTAGGGACAGGTTAGCATGCAGAGATGCTTCTAATCTTTGGTTTCTGCATGTTATAAAGGGTTAAGTTGGGGGTGTGTGTGTGTGCGCGCGCGCGTATTGATTTTATGAGACAGTCTTATCATGTAGCCCTACTAATTGTTGTGTTTTTGTTTATTAAATATTTGTAGCTGAAAGAACAAGCTGCTGATTCTATTTTGGTCCTGGAAGCAGCTCTGAAATTAAACAAGGATCTGTATGTTCATACCATGAGAACTCTAGACTTACTGGCTGTGGAACCAGGCACGGTGAATGGGGAAACTGAGAATTCTACGGCTGGGTTGAAAATCAGAACTGAGGAGATGCAGTGCCAGGTATTTCTGCCTTTGATTTTGTGATTTAGGTTTGAATGTCTGTCTGTCTGTATGTATTTATTTTTAAAGAAACACTCCTATTATAGCAAAGGTTGGCCTGAAACTTGATTTGTGAGCAGAATTTGCATTAGCCCCAAAACTGCTGGAATTATCAACATGTAGCACTATATGTAATTACTAGATTTTTTTAAAAATTTATTTTATGTAAATGAGAGTACTGTTTCTGTCTTCAGACACATCAGAAGAGGGCATTGGATCCCACTACAGATGGCTGTGAGCCACCATGTGGTTGCTGGAAATTGAACTCATTACCTCTGGAAAAGCAGTCAGTGCTCTTAACCTCTGAGCCATCTCTCCAGCCCTGTAATATACTAGATTTTTATTGACCATTACTTCTTAGAAAGTTTTATTGGCCTTTACAGGAGATTTTTCTAAAGAAAATGAAAACAGTTTCATGAAGTTTGTTATTTTTGAAGTTAGTTTCTGAATTGATTTGCAGTACATTCATATTAGGAATATAATTAGAACACCGAAGACAACAAAAACTAACATTGTGGTAGGCTGAAAACATAGGCTTCTGTAAAATAACTGACTTTTTTCTTATTAAAGATTTTATTTATTATTTTATGTAAGTACACTGTAGCTGTCTTTAGACACACCAGAAAAGGGCGTCATATCCTATTACAGATGGTTGTGAACCACCATGTGGTTGCTGGGATTTGAACTCGGGACCTTCGGAAGAGCAGTCAGTGCTCTTACTCGCTTAGCCATCTCACTAGCCCCAATAACTGACTTCTTAAGGATCTTGTCTCTTTCTCTGATTTGGGTCCCTAGTTCCTTTGACAATTTTTAGTTTTATCCTGGCAACGTACTACATGCCTTTTATCCCAGCACTGGGGAGGCAGAAGCAAAGGAAATAAAGGGCAGCCTGGTCTATAGAGCGAGTACCAGGATAGCCAGGGCTATACAGATGGGAAAAAAAGAACAAAAAAACATTTTAATTATCAATTATCATTTTATGTGTTCAGCCTTCCTTTTCCTCACTAGATCTTCTGATTAGTGTTTTGTTTTGTTGTCAGCTTGATAAAAGCTGGAGTC
>LR749589.1:1353672-1377826 GCA_902729485.2 Mus minutoides | reverse complement strand
GGGTGGGTAGGGTAGCAGGGCCGGGAGGGGGGAGGATATAGGGAACTTTCTGGATAACACTTGAAATGTAAATGAAGAAAATATCTAATAAAAGTTGAAAAAAAAAAAAAAGCTGGAGTCGTCTGGGATGAGGGAAATGCACAGAGAAAATGAGTCCCTCCGACTCTGCTGTGGGCAAGCCTGTGGGGCCATTTTCTTGATTAATGATGGATGCAGGAGGGCCTGTGTCCCTGGTGGTTCTCTGTTATATAAGAAGGTGGATTGAGCAAGCCAGTATGCAGCCCACCTCCATGGCCTCTGCTTCATTCAGTTCCTGCCTCCGGGTTCTTGCTTTGAGTTCTGCCCTAAATCCCTTCAGTTACAGAATGTTAACCTAAAAATTGTAAGAGGAAAAAAAAATACTTTTTCTCCAAGTGGATTTTGGTCATAGTCTTTATTACAACTATAGAAATGAAACTAAGGGCTGGGGATATGTTCCGCAGTGGGAGTGTTTCTACTCTTCCAGAGGACTGGAGCTCAATTCCCAGCACCCACATGGCAGCTCACAGCTGTCTGTAATTCCAGTTCCAGAAGATCTATAACACCAGGCATGCATGTGATGCACACCTCTGTGCATGTAGGCAAAATGTCTATACACATAAAATAAAATAAAATAAAATAAATCATTTAAAAAAATTAAACTTAGGAATCAACCTAAGACTCTACGTATGTGAGGTCTGCATACTGCAGCATGTTTTCTAGTACAGAGCCTTGAGGACAAAAGAAGTTTTAAAACATTTGTTGACTACCTTTTTGAGACTAAAATCCATTAGATGATGATGATGATTTTAGTTTTTTGAGACAGGGTTTATCTGTGTAGCCCTGGTTGTCTAGGAACTAGCTCTGTAGACCAGGCTGGTCTCGAACTCAGAGATCTACCTGCCTCTGTCTCCTGAGTGCTGGGAGTAAAGGCGTGTGCCACCACGCAGTGCTAGATCATAACTTTAAAGGCTACTCTCTTTATTTTACAAATAAACATGGCATCTTTCCCCTACTTTTCATTTAGAAAAGAGGTGGAAATGAAACAGTATTATGAAGGCTGTCTTCAGTGTTAGGAGTAGCTGAAGGTAATCATTTTTTAAGACATGGTGAGAATTTACAGGAGGTATATACTTATTTTTTGTTATTTAAAAAAAAAAAAAAAAAAAAGGTAGGCTGGAGAGATGGTTCAGTGGTTAAGAGCACTGACTGCTCTTCCAGAGGTCCTGAGTTCAATTCCCAGCAACCACATGGTGGCTCACAACCATCTGTAATGGGATCTGATACCCTCTTCTGGTGTGTCTGAAGATAGCTACAGTGTACTTACATATAATAAATAAATAAATCTTTTTAAAAAATGGTGATGGGTTTTTAAGCCTGCACTCTATGACTTGATGTTCTTTGCTTTTTAATGTAACTTTTCTTCATGTTGGTATTCTAAGAGTGGCTTACTGGACTGAATCAGACTTCTTTGAAGTCTATACTGAACAAGGGCATCAATCTAAGACAGGGTTCTTGGAGGCTGGTGATGTAAATAAGTTTGTAGAGTGCTTGCCTAGCATGTACAGAATTCTAGGTATGATCCCCTTGCTTGCATCACATTAAAAAATAATGCAGTGGTGATGTGTGCTTGTAGTCCCAGTACTCAGTTGTGGAAGCACAGCATCAGAGCTTCATGGCCATCCTTAACTACATATTGAGTTTGAGAACTTATCTCAGAGCGGGGCCAGGGAGGAAGAGAGAGGGAGGGAAAGGGGGAAGTGAGAGGAAAGGGGCGGCATTCTTGGAAAACATACACATTCTACCGTTAGAAAGCAATCATTAGAATTCTCTAGGCAATACATTTATTTGTCAGTTTGTTATGGTAGACACTAATGCTTGTCCATTTGTGGAGTGCTTCCTACCTCTGTTCTCTTCTGTGATGCGAGAAATTTTTACCTATTGAAACTGGTAGCAGGCAGCTGAACACTTTAGCTATTGCCTCTCTCTAGCTTTGTCTAACTTAGAAGTAAGAATGTTCTACAGATATCTGATATACTTAGTTTAGATTGAATGGGCAGCTTGTAAATCAGACAGACAGAAGTGAAAATGGGCACACTGGTTTTGTCTATTTTTTTGAATCCTGCAGGCAGCTGCAGTGACAGATGTAGTCTGCGGGGGCAGTGTGGAGTGCTGGAGACTTTGGATAACTAACATGAGTTTAGCATCTAGTGTGGAGAATGGCTACAGTGGTACTGTCCCCAGAGCAGTTTGACTTGGCTTTTTTCCTGTTCCTTCTCTTATTTTTCTGACTTAATTCTTTGGCCTTCTAAATAATGTTGTATGTTACTAGAAATCATTTGTTAGTTTTTGTTTTGTTTTATTCTGTTGCTTAGGTCCAAATTAGTGCCTATTATTTTCCTTTTGATTATATTTTTTACTTCTTTTTTCTTTGTTATCCTGCTATTAAACATAAGTTTGAGTCAGGCATGGTGGTGAGGGCCTTTAATCCTAGCACTCGGGAGGCAGAGGCAGATGAATTTGAGTACAGCCTGCTCTATGTTGTGGGCACCAGGACAGCCAGGGATTTAGTGAAACCCTGTCTCAAAAAACAAACAAAATAAATGAATAAATAAATTTGAGTTTTATCTGATTTTGTTCTGTTTTTCCCAGGCAGGGTTTCTCCTGTGTAGCCTTAGCTGTCCTGGAACTCTTATGTAGACCAAGCTAGTCTCTGCCTCCTTAGCATTAGGATCAAAGGTGTGCACCGCCCCCACCCAATGCATCAACTCTCAGGTCCACAGAAGTTCTGAAGCCAATTGGTTTTTATTTTTTCAGGTGTGTTATGACTTGGGTGCAGCATACTTCCAGCAAGGCTCCACAGATTCAGCCATCTATGAAAATGCGCGGGAGAAGTTTTTTAGAACTAAACAACTAATTGCAGAGGTTAGTACAGTCATGAACGATATATAATATTTGGTCCCTTAAAAATCTATGGAGTTTTTTTGCTTTAATTTTTCTCAAGAAAACCTGTGTTGGATACTAGAGTATAATTTGTTTGTTTTTTAAGACAGTTTTACTATGTGACTCTGCTTGGCCTGGAAATCAAAATGTAGACAAGGCTGGCCCAAGTACTGGCATTAATAGATGTGTGACACCACACAAAGGTTAGGATGTGGCTTCATGGTAGAATATGTTCTTAGCATGCACAAATCCTTTAGTTCCATCCCAGCACCAACAGATAAAGCCAGTGTGCCCATTGCAGAACATTTGGAACATTAAAAGGGAATAGTGTAAACTAGCTTTTAAAAATGTGTGTTATTTTTATGTTGTCTTAGTTAGGGTCTCTATTGTTGTGAAAAGACACCATGACCATGACAGCTCCCATAAAGGACGGCATTTAATTGAGGCTGGCTTACAGTTTCAGAGGTTTAATCCGTTATCATCATGACTAGAAGAATGGTGACATGCAGGCAGACATGGTGCTGAGTTGAGTTCTACATCTTGATCAGCAGGCAGCAGAGAGAGACTGTGCCACACTGGGCATACATAGCATGAGTGTAGGAGAGCTCAAAGCTCATCTCTACAGTGACACACTTCCTTCAGCAAGACCACACCTACTTCAATAAGACCACACTTCCTAATGCTGCCACTCCCTCTTGGCCAAGCATTCAAACACATGAGTGTATAGGGGCCAAACCACCACACTTGATATCTTAGTTTCTTTTCCTGTTTTGTGATAAAATATCCAAAAACAACTTTAAGAAAAAAAAGTTTATTTTGGATCCTAATTTAAGGTACTGCATGCTCAGGTGTCAAGGCAATAGGAACTTGAAACAGCTGTTCATATTGTGTCCATTATCAAGAATAGAGTGCTAGACTGGCTTGGTGGTACACTCCTTTTATTCCATCCTTCAGGAGGCAGAAGCAGAAGGATATTTGTGAGTCTAAGGTCAGCCCGCCCTATGTGACAAGGTTGTTTTTATGATTTAGATGACTACATTAAGAAAAAAAGATATATTTTTTACATTCTGGATATCAATTTCTATCTGTGTGAGGGTATGTGCATGTAAGTGCTGGTTTACTTGGAAGACAGTAGATGGTGTTCCCTTCCCTGCAGCTGTAATTACAGGTGGTTGTGAGCCACCCACTGTGGGTGCTGGGAACCAAACTCAGGTCTGAGTATGTGTGTGTACGTAAGAACCGAACCATCTCTCTAGCCTCAGAGGACTGAATTTTTAAGTGTAATTTTTTTTTTAATTGTAGGAACCTGGAAAATCAGTTGTAATTTTCTTTTCTCATTACACAAATGAATCAAATACCATCAAAGCTTACTGTACTTTCTCTATTCACCCGTGTTTTATAGTGCTAGGACTCGGTCTCGTGGTTTGCTGCTTTCTGAGCAGGAGCTCTCCCATGGAGCTGCAGCCCTAGATCTAGGCTTGTTTTATCTACAACTATGAGAAATGGCGAAGTTTGTTTAAGTTTAGGTAGAATTACTTAAAATTCACTTTAAAAATATGTTGTATCTTTACAAATGTTTTTGGTAGTAACATTTCCAATATTTTTGAAAGAAAATTCTAAGATGTACATTTAACATTGTGTAGGCATCTAAAAGTTGTTACTCATTGTTACTGTCTTATTTGTCATACCTACTAAAGTGATGGTTAGTCCATCAGTCAATCAATCAATCAATAAAAAAAAAATAAAAAGTAAACATCCAGATGAATGACCATCAATCAGTAAAAAGGAAAGGGCCAGATGAGTGACAATCACTCTCTGAATGAATGAATAAATAAATAAATAAATAAACAAACAAAAATTAAAGGAAGGGCCAGACAATTAATAGCTAGGTTTTGTGGATCATATTCAGGCTGTCTTGGGTATTTGTTGTTTTCAACTCTATAAATATTTTTTGCTCAAGGGTCATGCAAAATCAGATCACAGATTGCACTTGGTCAGTGAATGACGTTCTGCTGATCTCTGCTCGGAACATTTAACCTTGTTACTATTTGAAATTTTCTTTATTGTTTTCTTGTACTGTTAAAATGCACTAAGGAGCACTAGTCTGTTGTGTATATTTCATTAATGGATAATGATATATAATTCTTACTTTACAGATAGGTTCATTATCTCTTCATTGTACCATAGATGAGAAGCGGTTAGCTGGCTATTGTCAAGCATGTGATGTTCTTGTACCTTCTTCTGATAATAACTCTCAACAATTGACTCCATACAGTCAAGTCCATATTTGTTTACGATCTGGCAGCTATCAGGTAAGATATGAGGTGTGATTATAGAGGTGCAGTTAACAAGTTTTAGAAACAAACTATGTTCAGATCCTGCTACCACTGTTTGCCACCTGTGGCTTGGAGCTAGTCCTAAAAGTAATGTAATCCTTAATATAGTTACTTCATTTTGTTTGTTTGTTTGTTTGTTTGTTTGTTTTCTCGAGACAGGGTTTCTCTGTATAGCCCTGGATGTCCTGGAACTCGCTCTGTAGACCAGGCTGGCCTCAAACTCAGAAATCCACCTGCCTCTGCCTCCCAAGTGCTGGGATTAAAAGTTACCTCATGCCGGGTGTGGTGGCGCACGCCTTTAATCCCAGCACTTGGGAGGCAAAGTGAGGTGGATTTCTGAGTTTGAGGCCAGCCTGGTCTACAAAGTGAGTAACAGGACAGCCAGGGCTATACAGAGAAACCCTGACTCAAAAAACCAAAAACAAACAAACAAAAAAGTTACCTCATTTTTTAAGATGATTATGAGACATTATAATGAGTTGTGTGTGTTCAGTGTTACTGATATCTTTTTGAAAGAAATGCTTGCTCATCACTTCTATAGGGAAGCCTGAGATCTCATTTTTGTCTTAGCATAGCTTATATACCATCTCAAAGAAGGGAAGAGTGAGCAGAAAGGCTTGTTGATAGGGTGTTCAGTTACAAACTCCCTTTGTCAGTGAGCCTGGTCGCTGTCTCAGATTATAATGAATGTCCTGTCTAGGTACTTGTCCTCCCTTTTTCTTGTTTGTCTGAGTTAAGGTCTCTCTGGCTGTTCTGGAACTTGATATATAGATTAGGCTGGTCTCGAACTCAGAGTCTCTATCTACTGGGATTAAAGGCATATGCCACCAAATTTAGCTATCCTTTGCTTTTTTTTTTTTTTTTAAAGATTTATTTATTACATATGTAGTGTTCTGATTGCTTGTATGCCTGCAGGCTAGAAGAGGGTGTCAGATCACATTGCAGATGGTTATGAGCCACCACGTGTTTGCTGGGAATTGAACTCAGAACCTTTGGAAGAACAGTCAGTGCTCTTAACCACTGAGCCACCCCTCCAGCAATATTTTCATTTTTTATTTATTTAGTTTATTTTACTTATGTTCCTGAATCTTTTGGCTATTGGATCCTCTGAAACTGGGCCTGTGAGCCACCATGTGGTTGCTGGGTCTTGAAGATGGGTCTTTTATGGAGAGCAACAAGTGCTCTTAACCACTGAGCCATCTCTCCTGCCTCTTATTTTATTTATTTAAATTTTGAATTTTTTTGAGGCAGGGTTTTTCTATATGCCAAAATGGCCTAGAACTGGTAATCCTGTCTCACCCTTCCAAATGCTGAAATTTACTTTTGTGTTTTCTCCAGCTGGTCTTGTATCCCAGGTTAATAATTCATTATTTTCTTCTAAAATTTCATTTCTTCACCAATCAAAAAATACACAAAACCAAAGATTGTAAAGTTTTTCCTTTTTCTTTTGCCCTTTTTATTGTTTTTGTTTTGTTTAAGAGTTGCTCTGTATAGCCTCGACTATCCTGGAATGTGTTCTGTAGACTAGGCTGGTCTCAAACTCAGGAATCCCTTTGCTTCTTTGCCTCTGCCTCCAGTGTGCTGAGATTAAAGGCCTGCACCACTGTGCCTGGTTTTTGTTTTTGTTTTTGTTTTTGGTTTTTTTGTTGTTTTTTTTTTAATGTTTTGAGTAGAAAATTAAATTTTTTAGAAGTTGAATGATAGGTACTAATGAATTAATTACAGTTTAGACATCTTTTACATCTTAGTAATACAGGTTTATAGAGGGTCTATTAGTCTATTAGAACAGCGACTCTCACCTTTGGGAGTTGAATGATCCTTTCACAGGGGTCACATATCAGATATCCTGTTTATCATATTTTTACATTATGATTCATAATGTTGGCAAAATTACAGCTATATAGTAACAATGAGAATTATTTATGGTTGGGTGTCACCACAATATTAGGGACTGTATTAAAGGGTCACAGTATTAGGAAGGTTGAGAACCACTATATTAGAGTAAGATATGGATTATAAGAAGGTCCTTAAATTTTTTTTTTTATTTGAAAAAAGTAAGGTCAGCTGGATGTGATAGCATGTACCTTTAATCCTAGCATTGGGAGATAGAGGCAGTTGGATCTCTGAGTTCAAGGCCTGCCTGGTCTACAGAGTGAGTTCTGGGCCAGCCATGGCTATGTAATAAAAGCCTTTCAAAAGCTCCTTCAAGACCTCCACATAAAACCAGAGACACTGAAACTTATAGAGGAGAAAGTGGGGAAATGCCTCGATGATATGGGCACTGGGGAAAAATTCCTGAACAAAACAGCAAAGGCTTGTGCTGTAAGATCAAGAATTGACAAATGGGACCTCATAAAGTTGCAAAGCTTCTGTAAGACAAAAGATATTGTCAANCATCAGTGGGAAGAGAGGCCCCTTGGTTATGCAGACTTTATATGCCCCAATACAGGGGAACGCCGGGGCCAGGGGGTGGGAGCGGGTGGGTAGGGTAGCAGGGCCGGGAGGGGGGAGGATATAGGGAACTTTCTGGATAACACTTGAAATGTAAATGAAGAAAATATCTAATAAAAGTTGAAAAAAAAAAAAAGAAAGATTTAATTTAAAAAAAAAAAAAAAAGCTCCTTCAAGGGATGAGGCCTGTGCAAATAAGACCTTTGGAACATTCCTCTTTCTCATGTTCCTTTGAATGTAAATAACCTCCAAATAATAGGTCTAGAACTTAGATATAATGAGGCGCTAAGAAGGGGAAAATGGGCACTGAAGAGATGGCTTTGCAGTTAAGAGCATTAACTGTTCTTCAAGAGGTCCTAAGTTCAATTCCCAGCAATTACATCGGTGCTCACAACCACCTATAAAGGATTTTATGCCCTCTTCTGGCACACAGTCATCCATATAGATAGAGCACTCATACAAAAAAAGAAAAAACAACAAATACACACACAAAAAAAAAACCCTCAAAAAACAGCATACATAAATGGCAAAATTAAAGAAAAAAAGCCATTCTGTTGAAACTCTGCAATGTATGGCATGTGTAGAAATGTTTTGTCTCTCAGACATTGTATTTAGGTATTTATTTGGCTAGGACTCTTTACATGAACCCTATAGGTTTCTGTTTTGTGTTAGTCAAGTTATAACAGTGAAGCAGATAATGCTATCTCTCACAGGAGGCCAGTGGCTGGCTGACTTATTTCTGAGGATTCTTGCATTATCATATTTTGTATGGAGGTGGAATGGTGGGGGATCTATAGCTTTGAGACCACTTGTTTCTTAGTTAGTAACTACCTTGAACAGATATTAGCAGAAATCCTTTTCTCACATTATCCTCCCTCCTTTCCTCTTTCTCCATAGCTCAGAAAGACCTGACAAAGGGTTCACACGTAATATGTAGTATTTTCTATAATTTATTAAATAGTATATTTTAGATCATTTAAATTTATTCATGCTTTCCCTGGGAAATTAATTTTAATTATTTTAAGGTTTTTTTTTTTTTAAAGAACTTTGTTTCATGAATAAAACCTTTACAGTTTATTTGAACGATTTTTGTTGTTGTTGCTGTTGTGGATGGATGGATGGATAGATAGATGAATAGATGGATGGATAGATAGATGGATAGATGGATAGATGGATAGCTAGCTAGCTCAGCTGACTGAGGTAGTCTGTGCAGTTCTGGCTGGTCTTCCCTTGCACAGTCTGACTTCAGCCTCCCACATGCCGCAGTTAGAGGTATATATATCATGTACTCTTGGCGTAAGTTTGCTGTGCTTGTGGTTTGTTTTTGTTTCTGATTAGAAGCTAAGGCTTCATTAGTGTCTTTCTTTCCTGCTTCTCACCTTTGGCCCATGATCTTCAACTTTGAGAAAGGAAGAACTATTTCTGTTCTTAGTCTAATTTCAGAATTTTTTTTTTTTTTTTTTTTTTTTTTTTTTTTTTTTTTGGTTTTTGGTTTTTCGAGACAGGGTTTCTCTGTATAGCCCTGGCTGTCCTGGAACTTACTTTGTAGACCAGGCTGGCCTCGAACTCAGAAATCCGCCTGCCTCTGCCTCCCGAGTTCTGGGATTAAAGGCGTGCACCACCACGCCCAGCTTTTGTTTGGTTTTGTTTTGAATTTCAGAATTTTTTAAAGAGAATGCTTTATATATATTTTTTTTAACTTAGGAGGGCTCTGAACTTTCTTTTGCCTCTACTGCTTAGTTCTGAGATTGCGAGCGTGTTCCACTTTTAGTCTTAAGCAGTGCTGGCGTTGAGGCCAGGCTTAGTTTTGCTAGACAATCAGGCCTTCTGCCAGCTGAGTCACGTTCTGACCCGTGGAAAAAAGCCAGCCTGTTGGAAAGAAACTGCCTTGTTTTTTGTTTACATGAGTGCAATTTCCTGTCTTTGTTCTAGGAGGTAGTGCAGATTTTCATTGAAGATAACTTAACTTTCACTTTACCGGTCCAGTTCCGACAATCTGTATTAAGGGAACTTTTTCAGAAAGCTCAACAGGGGTAAGTTGAAAAATTCGTTTTGATCTTTGAATATCAGAATAAGTGTTTTGTGGGTTATGAAATTACACTTGCAAGTTACCTACAAATTATTAACATTCTTTTCAAATTTGCTGATATAATGGACAAAAAGTGTTACGGAGTTTTTTCTGAAAGATTTATTTATTCATTATTTTCTATGTATGAGTGCCCTGTCTTCATGCACATCAAAAAAGGGATTCAGATCCCATTATAGGTGCTTCTAAGCCACCCTGTGGTTGGAGTTATCTATCTCTCTAGCCCCTGTGAAGACACTTTAAAAGAATGCTTATTTTTATGTATATGGGTGTTTCCCTGCTTGGATATCCATATACCCTGTGTATGCCTGGTGTCTTCAGAGGTCAGAAGGAGGTGTTGAGTCCTGTGGAACTGCAGTTACAGACAGTTGTGAGGTGATAGGGAACCTACGTCCTCTGCAAGAGCAACCAGTGCTGCTCTGAGTCACAGAGCCAGCCTGCAGCCCAGTGGGGGCATTTTACAGTTTTTTTTTTCTCTTAGTTTCTTTTAAAAATCTTGCAGTGAGAAAGTTATTTGGAGTACAGTTCTTACACTTACTTAATCTTTAGGATTCTTTTTGTATTCTTTTTTTGTACATTTTTTTTTGAATTGGTATATGGTATTTAGTAGAATACTGAACGTCATAAATGTTAATTCTCAATACTGTTCATGTTTGTTTTTTTTGGGGGGGCGGGGGGAGACAGGGTTTCTCTGTTTAGTCCTTGCTGTCCTGGAACTCACTCTGTAGACCAGGCTGGCCTCGAACTCAGAAATCCGCCTGCCTCTGCCTCCCGAGTACTGGGATTAAAGGCATGTGCCACCACGCGTGGCTACTGTTCACGTTTTATAATAAAAACATTCATTTTTCTACTTTTGTGTTTTGTAGAAATGAAGCTCTAGATGAAATCTGTTTTAAAATTTGTGTCTGCAACACAGTACGAGATATACTGGAAGGCAGAACAATTAGTGTCCAGTTCAATCAACTATTTCTTAGACCAAACAAAGAAAAAATAGATTTTCTCCTTGAGGTAAGGCATTTCTCCTATCTGTGGTAATACAACATTTGTGTTTCTTTTCTGTGCCTGAGAGTTGACAGAATTAACAAATTGAGTAGCAGCAGCTGCCTTTTCTCCTCCTCCCCCCATCTTTCTCCTCCCTCTCTTCCCTCTCCTCCTCTGCCCCTCCTCTTCCTCTCCTTCCTTCTGCTTCTACTTCCTCCCCTTTCCTCTTTACCTTCTTCCTCTCTCTCCTCCTTCCTCAACTTCTTCCGGTTGTGTGTGTGTGTAGCCTAGGCCTCAGCTTGGTTGTTCTTGTGCCCAGCCTCCCAGTGGTGAAGTAGGCATGAGCCACAGTGTTGTGTTCTGCCCTTTACACAGCCCTTTCCTCCTTTGCCTCCTTGTTTCTGCTGCTCTCTTTGCTTGCATTCTTTTTGCTGTTTCACTGACTGCTCTGCTCTACTGCACTTAGGGCTCTACCCTAATGGTCTGCTTTTTTTTTTCCTTCAAAGAGACATTGTTTATCTATTTATTAAGCCTGCTATGTAGACCAGACTACCCTCAAATCTACAGAGATCTACTTGTCTCTCCCTCCCAAGTGGTGAGACTAAATGCTTACACCATCACACTTGCCTAAGATTTGTTTATTTTCTATGCGTGTTTATGTGTCTGCCTGAGTTTATATGCACCACGTGTGTGCAGGTACCTACAGAGGCCAGAAGCCATCAGAGTCTCTGGAATTAGTTACAAGGAGCTGAGCTGTATGCCATCTGTTACGGTGCTGGGAAGTGAACCCCGGTCTTCTGCAGGAGCAGTAAGTGCTCTTAACTGCTGAACTGTCTCTCCAGTCCCCAAGGTTTTTTTTTGTATGTTTGTTTTTGTTTTTTTGAGACAGTTAACTACATAGCCCTAGCTGTCCTAGCACTATCTATATAGCTAGGCTGACCCTGAATCCACAGATAACTGCCTACGTCTACCTCTCAAGTGCTAGGATAAAGGCATGCACCCTACATTTGGTTTAAGCCTCCAGGTCTTAATTTTTAAAAACTAAAAACATTGTATTATATTTATATGTGTATTTGCTTATTGTATATGTGTGTGTGTATGTGCACATGAAATTGCACACATGTAGAGCGAGGTCTGGGACAGCTTGTTGGTGTTGAAACTCAAATATTATCATGCTTTTCCAAGTTCCCTTACCTGTTGCACTATCTCGCCAGACCTAAAAAGTGAATAAAAAATTCACTTTTATTTATTTCAGTGTTCAAGTGAGAATATGTAGATATGTGTATCCCCCTTTATATGAGCTCAGAGGCCAGAAGAGGGTGTTAACTCACCCTCTGTCACCCTCTGCCTAATCTTTTGAATCGAGGTCTCATTGCTGATTCTTGAGCTTGTGGTTTTTCCACTGTGCTGGAAACCAGCAGGGCCCAGGAGTCCTCCTATCTCTGCTCTCTTGGAGCTGGGTTTCATGCTTCTTCAGGGACACTGAGCTTGTTAAGTGCATGCTGGAATCTGACTTCTGGTCCTTGGGATCCTCAGAGTTTCTGCTGAGCGGTTTGTCAGCTGTCAAATTTTAATTGTTTCCTTTTGAGATACAGGCTGATTGCTTTGCCTACCTGGTGTCAACTACACGGCTGGTAATTTTGAGTGCTTTTTTTTTTTTTTTTTTTTTTTTTTTTTGGTTTTTTCGAGGCAGGGTTTCTCTGTATAGCTCTGGCTGTCCTGGAACTCACTTTGTAGACCAGGCTGGCCTCGAACTCAGAAATCTGCCTGCCTCTGCCTCCCGAGTGCTGGGATTAAAGGTGTGGGCCACCACGCCCGGCTCTAAACTTGGTATCTTCTTAACTTGGTCTAGCAAGTGCTGAGATCACAGGCATGTGGCACCTTGCCTAGCTTTACACATTTCTTAGTATGGACTTGTATTGATTACAGGCATGATGAACTTTATACGTTTTATAATTGCTGATCTCTAAACAGTTTTTCTTACAGCACTGAAGATATAGCTTACTTGATAGAGTGCTTACCTAGCCTGCACAAAAGCCCTGGGCTCATTCCCATCAACATGTAATACTGGTTGTGGTAACATAAGTCTGTAATCCCAGTACTGAAATTCCTTCAGGAGAATGAGAAGTTCAAGGTCATTTTCAGCTACATGACAAATTAGAGGCTGCCTGTCTCAAACGAAAAAGAAAAAGACAACAACAAAAAAAAGCGTTATAACTTTATTTCTCAGTGTAGTAATCTGTCATAGGTATTTAGATTTCTCCCCTTTTGAGGGTGCTTAGCATTTTTTTCTTCTTATATGTTAGAAGAATTCTTGAAACTTAGTAGAATAGAAGGCAGATCCTAGATAGAAACTTAAAGCAACCAAGTTGTTATTCTTAACTACATATGCCTGAATTTATGAAAATGGTTGGTCCCACTTTCTTCTTTAATGAATTCTTATCTTGGACTTTAGTTTTAAATTACTTAATCAAATCAGGAGTTAGTGATTGAAATATAAATGTTCAGTTATTTGGAGTATTGGAGAGACAGCTTGAGAATCAAGTCAATTCCCAGCATTCAATGTCAGATCAACCATCTGTAACTCCAGTTCCAGGGAATCTGTCCATTATCACCTTCATTCCTCTGCAGACATCAGGCATGTACATGTGCACAAATAGACATCCAGGCTGAACCTCCATACTCACTAAACATACATACACACACACACACACACACACCCAAACATGAGTTGTTTATTTCGAAATCTCAGCACTTCAAGCTGAGATGTGTAGTCAAATGAAAATTATTCTAATTCCTAGGTATGTTCAAGATCAATAAATGAAGAAAAAGCTTCAGATTCTTTGAAAGGAAACATGGCTGCTTTTCTAAAGTAAGTACCTTCTTTGTTTTAGACTCAGAACTTAGTTTCATGAGAAATATATTTTTTCTTTTTTTAGACCTTTTTTTAAAATGTTATGCGTATACGTGTGTATTCGTGTCTGTTTCTGTATGAGCTCATGCAAGGGTGTCTGTGTGGAGGTCAGTGGACAAAGGATTCTTTTCTTGTACCATGTAGGCTCTGGGAATTCAACTTAGCTTAGCAGCAAATGCTGTAACCCTCTTGAGCTATATTGCCCTCCCTGCACCTCTCCTGCCCCACGCCCCAAGCCAGCTTTTCTTTTTTAAGATAGGGCTTTGCTTTGACTATCTAGTTATCCTGAAACTCACAATCCTGAGACTTCAGAGTCCTGACTGCTCGGGTTGAATGTGTGTGTCACCACCATGCCTTGCTGAGAAGTGTGTGTCTGTGAGATCCTGGAGACCAAATCCAGGGCTTGCTGGCATGTCCTCTGCTGACATGCTACACCCACAGCACTTACTGCTTAGATACTACGCCTCACCACATAACTCCACTCCGCCCTGAACTTTCAGTTCTCCTTCCTCTGTTTCCCAAATGCTGGGATTACAGGTATACACTACTATGTCCAGCTTGAAAAGTATCTTTACTAGTTGTGTTTATTTTTTTATACTGTCTCTGTATAGCTAATTAGTAAGTTCCATTTAAACTAAGTTGAAATTTGTCTAGTAATATCTAGCTTTAAGGTTAAGTACTCAAAACATGTGTGTGTGTGTATGTGTGTGTGTGTGTGTGTGTACGTACATGCATGTACCCACAGAGGCTGGAAGAGGAGAGGGTGTTGGATCCTCTGGAGATGGAGTTAGAGGCGATTGTGATCTGCCTGTCATGGGTGATGGGAACCGAACTCAGGTCCTTAAAGAACAGCAAATCTCGTAAAAAAAAAAAAAAAAAAAAAAAAAAAAAAAAAAAAAAAAAAAAAAGCACTCAAAATTACCAGCCGTGTAGTTGCCTTCTAGACTTCTTTTTTGTTTTTTAGTTTATTATAGCACTGACATTGTAATTTAAGCAACAACCAAAGGAAAAGTGTAACATATATTTTAAAATACTGTTATATAATTTATGAAATGGTAGCTTTAAATGTGGCTTATGACTAATAATTGGTCAATAATGAATGTTTTTCCCAAATAAAAATGTATATACTCTTGTTTTATAATGTTTTGTGCTGTTCTAGGAATGTGTGTCTGGGGTTGGAAGATCTGCAGTACGTCTTCATGGTTTCTTCACATGAGCTTTTCATCACATTGCTGAAAGATGAAGAACGAAAGCTGCTTGTTGATCAAATGAGAAGGAGATCCCCGAGAGTAAATCTGTGCACGAAACCTGTGACTTCATTTTATGATATCCCAGGTTAGCCCTATTCTGCTAGCTTATATTTTGTCCCTCTTCAGGATATACCTAAGGCTTTCTTTGTATTTTAGTTGGTATTTGTGTGGATAGTTAATAGAAATGTAATTTGTCTGCTGTGGCTAGATTTCTGTGTGAGCAGTTCTTGGTTCTCAGGTGAGCTAGAGGCTAATGGATATTTTATAAACTGGGGAATAGACCTAGATACCATAGTGCTCATATGTTCTTGAGGGTAAAAGTATGAATGGAGAGGAGATTGGTAAGGAAACGTGGGACCAAAAGGAATTGGGATGGTCAGCAAATATGGCTATGCTGCTAATCACTGGCTAAGCATTTAACTTTGAGAACATTGTCATTTTTATCTTATTTGATGTTTCTCCCATTTGTGACATTACCTATCTAAATACAAAATACAGTTCTGTTATAAATAAAATATGTTAGCCTTAAAACCACACAAAGAACAATATTAACCCACAAAACTGCTAGATGTGTGTGTATCATTGAGTGTTGATAACCTGAGCCAAAATTAGATTTTTTTCTATGGTCATTTTGGTGAGGGGGATGGGAAACCTTCCTTCTTTTCTTTTTTAAAATTTATTTATTTATTTATTTTATGTATGTAAGTAGCTATCTTCAGACACACCTGAAGAGGGCATCAGATCCCATTTAAAGATGGTTGTGAGACACCATGTGGTTACTGGGAATTGAACTCAGGACCTCTAGTGCAGCTAGAGCTCTTAACTGCTGAGCCATCTCTCCAGCCCCTCTTCTTTCTCTTTCCCCCTATAAAACACATATCTTGGCTGACAAGATGCCATCTGCCAACAAGCCTGATAGTCTGAATTTAGTTTCTGGATCCTACCTGGTAACAGGCGAGAACCAGCTTCTACTAGATGTCTGACTTCCACATGTAGGGACACACACATGCATAGTTTAAAAAATGGATTAAAAACACCCCACATACTTTATTATTGCTAATAAAGATATATTGCATACACACTTTTGTTAATATATGTTTACAAGGGAGACTTGTTTATATTAATTTTTTCTATATTTCTGCAAATTCTTTCTGTGGGCTAGTTAATTCACTGTTACACTTTTACTCTACTGTATCTGTGTTTGTGTGTGTGTGTGTATTCATTTTACTAAGTGCACACATTGTAGGTTTTCTGTGTGGAAATAAAGTTAATATATAATTTGAGTTACACAAAACAATTCTATTTTCAAAATGTTTTCCACTTTTAACTTACGACACTTCACATATGCTATTTCTCTTAGTTGTATCATACTTAAAATTTGACATTTAAGTTTGAGTTTAATCATTAGCTGAAATAGAGCTCTCTTCCTTAGCTTCAGCAAGTGTCAACATTGGCCAGTTGGAACATCAGCTTATATTATCAGTGGATCCCTGGCGGATTAGACAGATTTTAATTGAATTACATGGTATGACTTCAGAGCGACAATTTTGGACTGTGTCAAATAAGGTAAGAAACATTTAAGAATACATTTCTTAGTTCTATACTGTAATCTAGGAGAAACCCGTAGTCTTCTGCCTATTTATTTATTTATTTACTTTTAAATAATAAAGACTCCTTTAATAGTTTAAGACTTTCACATGACCACAATTGTACCTTTACCATTGACTGTGGAAAGAAAAAAGGGAAACACACAGTAATACCCAGTAATGTGAACAGAGATCATGTTGTGAGAATACCTCCATGGGTTTGAAACACAGCTGTAAATATAGGTAAAATGTATATTATTTTTCCTGTCTTTACCTAACAGAACTCAAGTCTGCTTTATTTCTGGTTCTGAGAAATGAGCCCGAGGCTTCGCTCCCTCTGGGCAGTAGTAGGCTGCTGGGCCACACCTCCAACCCTGGTTGTTTATTTTTGTAAATAAACTCTTCTTCCATTCTTCTGAGACCTCGATCCAAAACTTTGTCCCAACTTTTAAGTCTTTAATTTTATTTCTTCTTCCAATAGCTTCTAGAACCAGTTAATACTGCCCATGTTTACATAGATATGAGACCGTCTTCTGGAGGATAGGCCTGAGGAAAACTGATTGTTCTTTAGCAGCCTTAAGCTACCAGTTGTTCCTCAGCTAGGTTTGGCCTTCAGGAGCCCTTCCCAGGCCATGCTCTGTCTCACAATAAATATAGTAAAAATTAAAATACATATAAAACACTCTATTACTGGGTTGTAGTTTCA
This sequence comes from Mus minutoides, assembly GCA_902729485.2. Lineage (NCBI taxonomy): Eukaryota > Metazoa > Chordata > Mammalia > Rodentia > Muridae > Mus > Mus minutoides. The sequence goes on along the minus strand of LR749589.1, from coordinate 1,360,555 downwards.
GGATAAGAGGCAATAACCATAGGAGAAACTTCAAATAATATGGCCATGTTTCTTATTTTGGTTGTGAGCCTAGCTACCATCACCTTTTTTTTTTTTTTTTTTTTTTTTTTTTGAGACAAGATTTCTTCTGTGTAGCCTCTGGTTATCCTGGAACTTGCTATGTAGACCAGGCTGGCCTTGAACTCAGAGATTTGCCTGTCTCTGCCTGCTGAGTGCTGGGATTAAAGCCATGTGCCACCACCACCAGGCTGAGTCTAGCCTTTTATAACTGAACCATCTTTCCAGCCTTTTGGCAATATTTCTGACTGTATTTTTTCCCCTGGTGACACTGTTTAGGAAAAGCCTGAAATTCATTTATATTTTATAAGGCTTTAATACACAAATGCAGAAAGTGGAAGTTGTTATAAATATTAAGATTTCTCCTGGTATTTATAGTATGTTTATGGGCGTTAGTTTTAAGGGGAAAATATAGCATAATAGTAAGCAAATTGGCACTGCCCTGCAGTTTCTGAACTTAATGGCTGTGTATATTCCATCTATCTCCTCTGTGTACCTGCCTCAGTTTTATCATTTGTAAAATGAGGACTAGTATTACCTATCATGTGTCATGGTGGCTTTGTACATGCTTAGCATGTGCTGCCCCAATGTTGGTCCTTTTTGTTGACTGTGCAGTATCCTTTAGAAACTTTAGTCCTTCACTAGTGATCTCTACAGTGAAATGTTTACAATTAACATTTTATTGCTATTTTCCTTCTGTTTGAAAATTATGTGCTTTTTGATACTTTTTAAAAAATGCAATCAGGGGGCTGGTGAGATGGCTCAGCGGGTAAGAGCACCCGACTGCTCTTCCGAAGGTGATAAGTTCAAATCCCAGCAACCACATGGTGGCTCACAACCATCTGTAACGAGATCTGGCTCCCTCTTCTGGAATGTCTGAGGACAGCTACAGTGTACTTACATATAATAAAATAAAATAAATCTTTAAAAAAAAAATGCAATCAGAGATCATTGAGAAATTCTCACCTAGATTTGCCTTTCTCTATATGTGTTTGATTTTTTTTTTATTTTTATTTTTAGTGGGAAGTACCTTCTGTATATAGTAGTGTTATCCTAGGAATTAAGGACAATTTAACAAGAGATTTGGTTTACATTCTCATGGCCAAAGGTTTACACTGCAGTACTGTTAAGGTGAGTCAAATGTAAATGAAACATTTGTTCAGACCTTCTTCAGATGCTGGTGAGATTGCTTAGTGGGTAAAGTGCTTGGTGCGTGGATGTGGAGCCTGAGTTCAGAACTCATATAAAGTTAGACATGGTAGCAGGAGCTTGGAGAGACAAAAGAAACTTGAGAATTCAAGTTTTGTCTGAGCTCTTGTCTCACACAGGTAGAAGATGAAGAGCAATCTGAAGTTGTCACATACACACCATGGCACATTCATCGCACCCACAAATGTACACACACCTCATACTTCTCTAATCAGAACAGAAAGCCCTGTCTGCTAATTATGAAAAGGATTTTTATTTTTATTTATGTATCTGTGTGTAGGTGTGTAATGGCATGTGTTTAATGTGTACAGATGCCAGAGGCACCCTGAATTTAGTTACAAGAGGCTGGGAGCTACCAGACCTGATTGCTTTCCAGAACTTAGGTCTTCTTTGAGAGAAGTGCTCTAAGCTCTCCATCCCTTGTTTCCTGATTTTAATGTACTGGATTGAGATCCTAGAGCAGAGTACTATCAGGTTCAAGAATGATGTGATAAGTATGGTGTCTTAGTCAGGGTTTCTATTCCTGCACAAACATCATGACCAAGAAGCAGGTTGGGGAGGAAAGGGTTTATTCGGCTTACACTTCCATACTGCTGTTCATCACCAAAGGAAGTCAGGACTGGAACTCAAGCAGGAGCTGATGCAGAAGCCATGGAGGGATGTTCTTTACTGGCTTGCTTCCCCTGGCTTGCTCAGCCTGCTTTCTTATAGAACCCAAGACTGCCAGCCCAGAGATGGTCCCACCCACAAGGGGCCCTTGATCACTAATTGAGAAAATGCCTCACAGCTAGATATCATGGAGGTATTTCCCCAACTGAAGCTCCTTTCTCTGTGATAACTCCAGCTGTGTCAAGTTGACACAAACCTAGCCAGTACATATGGATACCACACAGATATAAAACAGGAAAAGGTAGTAAGGGCTACACAGAGAAATTGTCTTGAAAACACTCTCAAAAAAACTCCTTATGAAAAAAGTATTTGGTGTGATGAATGGTATATGCCTTTAATCCTAGCACTTAGGAGGACAGATCTCTGAGTTTGAAGCTATCCTGGTGTACATAGGAAGTTCTGGACAGACATGACTGCATCAGGGGTCCTAAGAAATAAGTAAAATGACTAGCAGAACACTGGGGTGTAGCCCCTGTTCCAATAAGATAAATGAGGAAACCTTTTATTGTGATTAGGGAAGTCAGACTGTTAGAATGAGAACAAGATGGAGAGTGGTGATAGGTGGGTGGATAGTAGTTTACAATGTGTGGGTAGGAAAGGATGTGGATTTGTTGGATATATTAGCTATTTATATGGTGGTATGCAAAAAGTGTGGAATAGGAAACCTATTTCAGGGTCAAATTCTGAGTATCTTGGGTGGAGAATGGTTCTTGTCATAAAATCATATACTTGAATAATAGCAAAGTCTTTGTTACTGTATAATTTCTGTTGAACTTGTTTAGTAATTCATGTAGTTATAGGTATTTATTGTAATAAATCAACAGTAAAGAAAAAGATAATTTAGCCTTATTCCCCTAGATACAATTGTATCCTCCTTTCTCTCAGTCCCTGTAAAGATACATAATGCTTTAGTTCCAGAGGATTGACTTGCCTGTCCTTTTTCTTTTATAGGACTTTGCCCACTCCAAACAGCTATTTACAGCTTGTTTGGAGCTAGTAACAGAGTTCTCACCAAAACTCCGTCAGGTTATGCTGAATGAGATGCTACTTTTAGATATTCGCACTCACGAAGCTGGAGTGGGGCAATCAGGAGAGAGACCTCCTTCTGACCTAATCAGTAGAGTACGAGGCTATTTGGAAATGAGGCTTCCTGGTAAGATTGGTTAACAAATCCAAATGCAAAATTTACTTAATTGTATGTGTTGGGTAAGGATCTGTTGTATTAACTTTACCTCTATAGGAAAATTTCTATCCTGGAATAATTTGGGTTTAGAAGTGAATTGAGAATATTGATAACGGGAGAAACTTTCTTCCCTGGGGTTTTCATAATGGCTGTGCAAACCAGGCGATTTAAAATTTGAAACCCCTGTGACCCAGAGCCATGCTTCTGAAGACATGGGAAACAGTTTGCCTACTTCTTCCTAGTTTCTAGTTTCTCCTGGTGTTCCTGAGATTGCATGGCCGTAACTGCATCTCCCTAGTCTCTGCTCTTGTTTTCATGTGGCTGCTTTTTCTCTTAGAAGGAGAACATTGATTATATTTAAGGTCTTCCTAAACCAATATGAACTCAATTCACTGGTTACATAGGTAGAAATCTTTATTTCCTGGTATGAGTTCATTCAGAAGTTTCTAAGGATTTGGGGTTGGGGTGAGATGAGTTTTTGCTGGACCACTCAACACATTGTAGAAACTACATTGTAAAATACATGTAAACTACATATAGTAAAATTACATGTTGTAATTTTATTTATATTCTAAGATATAAGATAGTCTTGCTGTGTTGGCCATGCTGGCTTCAAGTGATCTTTCTTCCTTAGTCCCTGGAGTATTTGGGCCTATAAGCATGGGCCGCTCTGCCTGTCTTACAGTTGGGCCTCTTTCTGCCTCTCAGTCTTTCATGCTGGGATTCCAAATATGAATCATCACAGCTAGGTCTTACATTTTTATGATATCCTGTTATGAAGCTCTGCTTGGTGGTAACACGGTTTTGGTTCCAGCACTCAGGAGGCAGAAGCAGGTGAATCTCTAAGAGGTCAAGGCTGTCAGTGCCACTAGAAGAGTTGGAATTGGTAGGCTGTTGTCTCTGTGGGTCAGGATGTGAAAAGTGTTTTCATTTAAAAAAGAAGCAAAAACAAAAGTCTGTCTAGTATGTGCACATGTGTAGGAATGCCTTTGCAGATTCAGTGAGAGAACCTGTCTCAAACAAAACAGAACAAAAGGTTGAGAGGGGCTGGTGAGATGGCTCAGCAGTTCAGCACTAGCTACACAGAGGATCTGGGGTCAGTCCCCAGTGCTCACATGGTGACTTACAGCAACCATTTCTAACTCCAGTTCCAGGAGATCCAATGACCTCTTCTGGCTGCAAGCACCAGATTCATTGTCTTAGCATTGTGACTAAGGATGTATTATGTTCTTACTCCTAAAGTATGTTACAATCTGATTACTGCTTTGAGCTACAAAAATTGACAACATATGTCAGTATATTTATTTAAAAGGAAACAGTGGTTAAACAAGCTGGTGACTTTTTTCCATACTACTTTTGTATTTTAAATTATTTCTAGTACATTTATTTATTTATTCATTAACTTATTAATAGGTAAGGTCTTTTGTAGCCCACACTGCCTTTACAGTTGTTGTGTAGCTTAGAATGACCTTGAACTTCTGATCTTCCTGCCTCCCTGAGTGTTAAGATTAAAGACCTTTTGTTCCCAAGCTTGGCTTCTTCAACTGTTTCTTTCCTTGCTTTTTAGATATTCCTCTTCGGCAAGTTGTAGCTGAAGAATGTGTTGCTTTTATGTTAAACTGGAGAGAAAATGAATATCTTACTCTGCAAGTTCCTGCATTTTTATTTCAGAATAATCCATATGTAAAGGTAATTAATGTTTAATCTAAAATGATTTATCAGAGTATTGGTATTTTATATTATTAGTACTCTATTAATGTACCCATTTCATTAGTTCCTACCACTCTGAAATTTGTCTGATTTCTGTAGTACCTCATCAATTAAGGCACGCACTTGTCAGTTGGGAGAGAAGTCCATGGTTTTGTACTGGGATGTAGCTTAGTTTCAAGAGCTCTTTCCTAGTGTGTATGAGAACATGATAACCCAGGCACCCTTTGATTTGTGACCGTGTCTTAGTAGATAAACCTGGCTGCCATGAAACTCAATGATCTGTCTACCTCAGCTTCCCAACAAGTGCTGAGGTCGATGTGTATGCAGTTTCTGCCACCTCCCCTTCCCCTTCTTTTTAAAATAAAATTGTCTATTATTGTTAAGAAAGAGAAGCATCCTGAGAGTGTGGCTGGGCTAGTGGGTTGAGGGTAAAGCCTGTCTTACCTTTTAACACAATACATAATCATATAACCAAGGGAATTTTTTTAGTAGATGACTAAAATAGTCTCTTTTGAAATAATACAAAACCATCTAGTCTCTTTTGATCAGAAAGGGAGACATTGTAATATAATGGCAATAGCACAGGATTCACAGGCACAAGGTTCACTGACACTCTTGAGTATACTGTTAGGGAGCAGGAGCAGGAGCAGTTAGTGCCAGCAGTATTGACCTTGTGGGGTTACAACTCGGTTAGGTTTTTGTTGTTTTGTTTTGTTTTTAAACTTTATTATACATGCATGTGTGTCTCTACCTCCTATCTTGCAGTAGGAATACTGAAATTACAGATGAGTCACATCCAGCTGTGGTTTTTATTTTTTTAAACACGGGTTTTTAGGGATAACACTGAAGTTGTCAGGTACAGTCAGGCTTGCATGTCAAGTACTTTTATGCACTGGGCCCTGAATTTGATTTATACTTGTATTCTTCCCTTTTCGTGGTCCATCTTTTCTCTTCTTTTTGCTTTCAGTTCTATTCTTTATTCCAGGTTGGTTCTGCATCTTAGGGCCTTAAGTCAACTTTAGATCATCCACCTTCTGTAATCTTAATTTTATCTTGACTAAGGCTGGTGAGGTAGTTCAGCATTAAGGGTGCTTTGCACCAAGTCTGACAGCCTCAGTTAGATCTCTGGGAGCCTATGGTGGAAGGCGACCTCTCAAACACTGTATTGAGTACTGAATGGAAGTGTGTGAGTGTTTGGGGAGTTATATGTCTTCCCTTCATTGTGCCCTTATGATAAGACTATCATGTGAATTAGATTCTCTTGTCTATAGTTTTGTTTTTCACATTACAGCTTGGACAGCTTTTAGCAGCCACCTGCAAAGAACTTCCAGGCCCTAAAGAGAGTAGACGGACTGCTAAAGACCTCTGGGAAGTTGTTGTTCAGATCTGCAGCGTGTCTAACCAGCACAAACGAGGAAATGATGGCAGAGTTAGTTTGATAAAGCAGAGGGAATCCACATTAGGCATAATGTATCGGTATGTTTCTCTCAGTGCTGTTTTTGCATTTGCATTAGTTTACATTTCCTGTACTTTTCCTAGGACATCTTTATCCTATAGATTTGTAAAGATAGATAATCTTAGGCTTTGGTGGAGCTCACTGGCAAAGTATTGCCTAATGTTTACAAGACTGTGGGTTTATTTCTGCACACCACAACACAAAACTCAAAATGTATAATCTTAAAAATTCTGGAGATGGGCATAGTAACACACACTTAATCCCATCACTTGGGAGATAGAGGCAGGAAGATATCTGAGTTCATGCCAACCTGGTCTACACAGAGAGTTCCAGGACAGCCACAGCTACAGAATGAGACCCTTTCTTAAAAACCAAAAAGGAGAAAATAAATTGTGTTGATGTAAAGGCTCAGGGGGGTTTGTCACCAAGTCTTACATCTCAAGTTCAATCCCACTCACATGCTAGAAGAAAGGAGCCAATTCTTGCAAGTTGTCTCCTGATTGCCACCATTGAATCACGAAACATATGTGTATGTATGTGCAATGTGAATAAATGTAATCAGGAGAATTCTTGGGTCCTCTTCTCATGCTCCCCTCTGC